>JAASGT010000002.1:0-99906 GCA_023334315.1 Globisporangium alternatum | reverse complement strand
AGAGAGAGAGAGACAGCCAGCAAGTCGTGCTTATGGTCAAGTGGCTTCATCTGTTGTCAGTGTATAACAATAGTCTCTGGGTAGTATTGTCAAAAAGCGAATGAATATGGACTGCTGACTCACATCGTGTGGACAATGGGTGGTCGGCCGCTGGCGAATTGAGAAGTGATTTGCTGCCACATGCTCGTTCCGATGCCCGTGCTGCTACTGGTAGTCATTGCCACCAGCGGCGCATGTAGCGCTCGGCATTCATTCCGCATCGCGTACTGTTGTGTTGCCCTTTTGGTTTAGAAAAAAAATAAAACTGCAACTTTGCGACGCGTGCTGATTGAGTAAATGAACAGTGATTCCACAGGAAAACGCGCTTTGCGCTGTGCTTTAACATCCGACCTACCGACTAGCTTATCGGCTGGCGATTCACCTGCAATCGATCCACATGCAGCATATAGGACACCATCTCGACAACCTGGTGTTGGTGGCACAGCAAGAACAGCATCACATCAAAGGATATCGAATCCTCCGTCACCTCTCCAATTCTGTCAGCTTTAGGCTGCAGCGGAGGCATACTGAACAGCCCACATCTCGTCGAGTGTGAAGAGTGATCGGTTGGCCGCGCGCGTTCGAGATCCGAGCGTGCACAATTGTATCCATCCATCATCACCCACATATCGGTCCTTCAGTGTCTCTATTTCGTTTTCCTCTATTCATACCTCGTCTTCTTCTATTTCACGTTGAGTCCCAAACGTATTTCGCTCCAATTCCTCTCACGCTGGCCTTAGTGGCGCGCAACTACTCACTTGCTCGCTCTCCCCAGCATACTGGGATCCACGAGCTTGTCGGTGCACGGCTCGGCGGCGAGAGCCGCGAGCTCGCTCATGGTCTTCGGCAGCGTGTCAAAAATCACGCCAATGCGGCGGCGGAAGGCGCTCACGACCTGCCCAAACTCCATGTAGCCCTACGTACACACATATATACACACCACTATCGTCAGCATCCATAATACAAACGATTTCCAACTGCGGGTTGGCTATCAAACGTACCGCTCCCATCTCAACAAAGAGCACATCGAGCACAGGGAAGAGCAGAGAGAAGATGTCCTCGAACACATGGTTGTCCGCCTCACCGACAATCTCTTCCCAGGAATCAAATGACGCGAGCGCGCGTGTGGACGTCACGGACGCCGTGCGGTCTCGCTCGTAGGGTGCGTGGGCCACAGTCTGGCCAATCAGGTGCACGAATGTCTTCATGGCGTTCACTGAGCAGCCAGCCGAGTGGGTGCCGGCGTCGCCAAAGCCGAGCGTCTCGGTCAGCACGGCGGCTACATTGATGCAGGCGATCGCCAGCGGGTAGTTCTTCATGTTGCCCTCGCTCACGCCGTGCCGTGTGCGGTCGAGGATGCGCTGGAACTCGCTCGTCGGGTCGTTCACGAAGTAGATGAGACAGTAGAGCCCCAAGAGCCCGCTGGAGCGGAGATCGGACGCAGGACCGCCTCTCTGGAAGCCGACTTCGAGCCATCGCGGATCGCTATTGGAAGTGTACTCCTCGCCTGTATCGTAAAAGTAAAGTCGCACATCAGTCAGTCAACTCACAAATCTCCACAATCAACCACTTCGAATGTGCGTTCTTTACGGTACCTGGGAAGATCAGCTGCCACAGGACGCGCATCATGAGCTCAATGGCCTTCTGGTCCTTCGGCGGGCCGTTCACCTCGGGCTTGACCTTGGCCTTGAGCAGCTTGCGTAACCTTGAGACCGACGCGTGGAAAGCGTTGCGGATCTTCACGCGCTCCTTGAGCTCCAGCTCAATGATCTCCACGGGGAGCATGATCGCACTCAGGATCGCGTTGTACCACACGTGCGTCTCGGCGGGGGACGCGCAGATCATCACGAGCCGCCCGAGAATCAGCATGCACTTGTCCTCCTTGCAGGACACCTGGATGCTCTTGAGCGTGACAACGTACCACGGCCGCGCGGTCATGTCGCCGTCCTCTGGGTAGATCACAAGACAGTTCTCGTACAGACACACGAACAACCGGCCTTTCAGCGTCGCATGCGGTCCGACGACGCGCACATCAGCAGCGACATTCTTTCTTTCCATGTAGCCCGTCTTGAGGATCAGCCTAGAGCTGCGCATCTCCAGGTCTTCACCGTTCACGTCCTTATCAGCGATCTTCTGTAAAATGCCGAGCAGATCGTCACGCGCCTCCTTCGTGTCCAGGTAGATCGGCCACGAGCGATGCCGACCGTTGAAGTCCAAGACGATGCCGTACTCTTCGTTGTTGGGCCGCGCAGTGGACACGGAGACCTTGAGCACGTCGTTGAAATATAGTGTGGTGAGCGACTCGCCGCGACGCGAGTTCGTGATCGTCTGCTCGGCAAAGTTGAGCTCCAGCACGCGCGTCTGCAGGTGGTTCCGTGAGCTGCACTTGCGGATCCCGTATCGGAGCAAGAAGCCATCGATGCCCGCCTCGTTCCATATCCGCTGGAAGTCCTCCGAGCCTGAAGTTAACATGCCACAATGATCAAGTTAGAATCAGCGTGTCGTACGGAAACTAGGATGCCAGCTTACGGTACCTTCAAAGGTGGACTTGTTGCCGGCGTTGATAGCCGACTGGATGGAGCAGACCCACTCGGTCATCTCAAAGTTCGAGGCGCCCGCAAGCGCGAACTCCCTTCGCGACGAGTCCGTCGACGTGATCACGCGGAACTCGTGGTCGCGCGACAGCTTCGGCCGCACGATGCAGCGTGACGTGGAGCTCAGCGCGATCACCTTTGCAGGCGCCGATTCCGAGTTGTCGCGCGCGTATGAGAGCATCGGTCCTTCAGGCCTGCGGTTATTAACACACACATCGCATGAGCGTCAATGCTAACATCAATAGCACACCACCGTAGCCATTGACGTACATTCGCCGGAGTGTGAACCATCGGCGATGCCAGCTCGGCACCACTTCGCCGCGCTTCATGAGCCAGCCCTGCTTGATAATGTCGGTCGCCATCGACGACATGCGGTGGTACGACGACATGCGGTAGGACGCGAGCGACTTGGAGCCTGAGCCATCGACGAAGCTCCTGCCGAGCTGCTCCAGGTACAGCTCGCGGCCAAAGTGTGCGTCGAAATGCGCAATGTCGCTCATGGTGAACTGCTGTGGGGGAAGCGTGGGCGTCGTGGGGCTCTCGGCGCTCGCCGAACCCGCGGTCTCGCTGCCGCCGCTCTGTTCCAGCGTCCGGTGCTTGCCCATGCTCTCGGTCAGCGTCTTCTCGATGCGCTGCTCGTAGCTGAACTCTGAGGAGGATGACAGGTTGGACATGATCTTAGTAGACGAGCCAAAGAGCGGGCTCGCGGGCGGCGAGGTCTCGTCGCACGACTGGTCTGACGCTACGGAGAACGACCGGTCCGTGTCGTCGCTGACGCTTCGTCCGCTCGCCTTGATGGTGTAGCTGCCCACGACGTCCAGATGGAAGGAGCCGGTTGGGTTTGTCCACGCTGCCGGCAGCTGCTGCTCAAAACCGCTCACGACGTCGCCACTGCGCTCCTCACGCGCCTCCTGGTCGTCCTCTTCGTGAATGGGCTCGGCCGCGAGAGACGCGCGGAGCTGCTCCGTGGCACGGCCGTAGACGTAGTCGCTGTCAATCATCGCGCCGTTCGTGCTTCGACTATTGCTGCCGCCAGAGAACAGGAACGGGTCGATGTCCTGCGAAAGCACACTGGCGCGCGCTAGCTCGCCGTCTGGATCGACCTCCACGTGCGCATTCTCCTGGATCAACGTCTGCATGTGGGATGCGCGCGCATGGAGCCCCATAATGAAGAGAAAGAGAGAGATAACCGTCAGATGTGTCCAATAGTAGTAGCAGCATGTGATGGTTTATAAATAGCACGCACATCGAGGGACCAGAGGAACTCATCGGTAAGATCCGCCGCCATGCCTGCCGCCTGACTGCCGATAGATAGTCAAGAGGACGAATGGACGGCTGGCGGGAACAGAGAGAGAAAGACGAGAGGATGTGGCGGGACGTCGACGGCGCACACGGAGAGCGGGCGAGTCGACGCGTACGTACGCGCGGGCTTGTGTTGCTTGTGTACGTGCGTGAGAGTGTGCCTGCCTGATGGCAGTCAGCACATACAAACGTCCATACAAGCTGCCCTGGATGTTCAGACGAAAACGAACCGAAATAAACAAGGTGAGCTAGCGCCACCGTCCTGCAAGTGACGACAACACGTGACATCTAGATGTAATGTATGATTTCTACTAAGTGCGATTAGTGATTGCTTACAAAACAAAGCATCAGTGA
Source organism: Globisporangium alternatum (assembly GCA_023334315.1). Classification (NCBI taxonomy): domain Eukaryota; phylum Oomycota; class Peronosporomycetes; order Pythiales; family Pythiaceae; genus Globisporangium; species Globisporangium alternatum. The sequence goes on along the minus strand of JAASGT010000002.1, from coordinate 95,617 downwards.
GCTATAGATGGTGGACTGGCATGTTCCCTGGGACCCAACATCCACATCGCACTTTGTCGAAGCTACAGTGTATGTGGTAAACAATTTGCTTTTCTACCATTCTACACACAACAAATCATAACAAGCTGTTTATTCTCTCTTTTAGATTACAAATACCCTTCTAATTTTGGAGAATAGCAAACTGCTAAAAAGAAAAACAATTACTTCTCAAAAAATACTTTATGAAAATGTTACTCATTATCCATGACGTATCCGCGCCAAAGAAGCTTTTTCGTGCAGCTTCCCAGTTCAGCAACAACAAAACAGGCAGCATGCAGGACACGGAGATGCGGAGCGCGGACGAGAGACTCACGGCGGGCGAAGAGCACCTCGTGCAGCGCGACGAGCGCGGCAGCGGTGGCGGCGAGCGCCAGATCCAGGTGCACCCGCTCGTGATCATGAATGTCGCCGACCACTTCACGCGCGAGCGCCGCAACTTCCAGCAGGACCAGCAGGCAGCAGGTGCTGCTGCTGCCGCGGACACCAAAATGCCGCAGGCAATCGGCGCGCTCTTCGGCGTCCAGAACGGATTGGACGTATCGGTCTTCGATTCGTTCGAGATGCGCTACGACGTGGTGAACGGCGAAGTGCAGCTCGACAAGGAGTTTCTGACCTCGCGTATCCAGCAGTGTACGTGCTGGGTACTCTTTACCCTCTTCTCCTATGTTCCCCATACAACCCTCGATAGATAGAAGAGCTGCTAACGACGTTGTAATCTTTATACGCATGCTACAGTCTCTCAGGTCTTCCCGGGCTTTGAGTTGCTTGGGTGGTACACGGTCGGCACGAAAGTGCTGCCAACCGACCTGACAACCCACCGATCGGTTCGCTTCCATTCTTTATATTCATGTGGCACCACCCTCTTTCTTTATTCGCATGTAGATGCTGACAGCCAACCGATTGTATGGTCTATATCGTAGGTGATGGAGTTCAATGAGAGCCCGCTGTTCATGCTGCTGGACCCGGTGTCCAAGGGTCTGAGCACGAAGAAGAAGCTACCGATCACGCTCTTCGAGTCAGAGCTGCACGTGCTGAATGGCGCGCCAACGACGATCTTTGTGAAGGCGCCGTTCAAAGTTGAGACGTCCGAGACGGAGGGCATTTCGGTGGACCACATCTCGAAGATCGCGCCGATCGGCGACAGCTCCAAGTCTTCGCGTATGGGTTCACTTCTTTGTTTGCCTCTGCGATGAGCCACCGTATTGTGGCTCTTTTGAAATCGGTGTACTGATGCTATGCTTTCTGTTGTGATGTTTAGTGCACCCGTACTTGGGCAATGTGCGCGACGCGATGAAGATGCTCGACCGCCAAGTGGACGTGCTGATCCGGTTCCTGCAAGCCATGAAGAACGGTATGTTCCTTGATCTGTTGTTGAAGGCAGCAATGGAACGCGGAGTAAACACTGGACATTGACCATGCTCAATGACAATGATGTGGGTTTGAAAACAACAGGCGATGCTCCGATGGACCACAACCTGCTTCGTCACATCTCGAGCATCTGCAACCAGCTCCCAGCGATGACTTCCAAGAGCTTCGATGCGGCTTTCCTGCAGGTATGTGCATGTTATCAGAGTGCGCTTATCTGCTACTCTGGTGATGTCTGATGTAATCTTTGTTCATGTGTGTAGGAGTACAATGACGCGCTCTTGGTGTCGTACTTGGCGACGCTCACGAAGGGGGCGACGAATGCGAACACGGTTGTAGACCGCTTCACCGCCACGCAGGACCGCCACTCGCGCAGTACGCTACTCTAAGTTGTCAGTCGTAGTGCGATGCGACGTGGTTGTGATGGTGCTATCAATCGCTCGCATTTTTTCTCTTTCGTCGCGGGTAGCTCGTTGGCGAAGCGACACAGCAGCAGAACCGAATGAACGAATACGCGAAGGTGATTTATGATCAGTTGCTTCCATTCAACTTCACGTATTGCAGCAGCGCTCGTGTCGTCACACCATTAACCACGAATTCTTTCGGCGAACGCGAGCAGCGCAACGCCACCACCACAAGCATTACCTCATGCAACGAAATGGGTACAAAATCAGCCATGCTGCTCCACAGGTTCGCTTCGATCAAGTACGAATTGAGCTGACTTTCTTTATTTACAGTTGTAGACAGACAAACTCACTTGTGAACTGTATTGCCACTCATTTTCCTCTTTAACCCGAATATATGCCTCGACATCACATTTACTAAATGTATGCTTCTGTCGAAAACGATAATAAACAGGCTTTCCTTCAAAGATGTGGCTGGGTGTGTGGTGCAGAACCTTTCCTGGTCGCCACAATTTTCTTTCCAGGGGAGCCAGCAAGCGAGGCAACCAAAGAAGAGCAAGGAAGCAGCCATGCCGATCGACATCAACCGCCTGCGCAAGGAGCGCGGCGGCGACCCGGAGCAGGTGCGCTCGGAACAGCAGAAGCGCTTCTTGGATGTGGACCTGGTCGACCAGGTGGTCGCGCTTGACGAGGAGTGGCGCCAGAAGCAGGGCGAGGTCGAGACTATGCAGATGAAGGTGAACGCGCTGCAGGCGCAGATCAAGGAGCTGAGCAAGGCCAAGCAGGACTTCAAGGCGATCAGCGACGAGCGCAAGGAGCTCGCCGCACTCATTCCGGAGAAGAAGAAGGAGGCGGACGCGCTCAAGGAGGTCGTCGAGAAGGAGCTCACGAAGATCGGTAACACGGTCGACCCGAGCGTGCCTGTGTCCAACAACGAGGACGACAACCTGATCGTGAGGGAGTGGGGCACGCCGATCCAACAGGAAGGTCTCCACTTCCACCACGAAGTGCTGCACCGCATCGACGGCTACGAGCCAGAGCGCGGCGTGCAGGTCGCGGGCCACCGCGCGTACTTCTTGACGGGCTACGGCTTCCTCTTGGAGCAGGCGCTCATGTCGTACGCGTCGGCGTTCCTCATGAACCGCAAGTACAAGATGCTCAAGCCGCCTTTCTTCATGAACAAGGATGTGATGGCGCAGGTGGCGCAGCTGGACGACTTTGACGAGCAGCTCTACAAGGTGGTTGGCGAAGACGAAAAGTACCTCATCGCGACGTCGGAGCAGCCGATCTGCGGCTACCACAAGGGCGAGTGGATCCAGGAGAGCGCACTGCCGCTGCGCTACGGCGGCTTCTCCACGTGTTTCCGCAAGGAGGCCGGCTCGCACGGCAAGGACACGTGGGGCATCTTCCGCGTGCACCAGTTCGACAAGATCGAGCAGTTCTGCATCACGGAGCCGGAGCACTCGGCGGCCATGCACGAGGAGATGATCAAGCACGCCGAGGACTTCTACCAGTCGCTCAACCTGCCGTACCGCGTCGTGAACATCGTGTCGGGCGAGCTGAACAACGCGGCGACGAAGAAGTTCGACCTCGAGGCGTGGTTCCCAGCGTACAAGGAGTACCGCGAGCTCGTGTCGGCGTCTAACTGCACAGACTACCAGTCCCGCGCGATGGAGATCCGCTGTGGCATCAAGAAGGAGAACCAGCGCGAGAAGAAGTACGTGCACATGCTCAACTCGACGCTCTGCGCCTCGACGCGCACGGTTTGCTGCATTTTAGAGAACTTCCAGGACGAGAACGGCGTCAAGGTGCCCGAGGTGCTCGTGCCCTTCATGGGCGGCGTCACGTACCTGCCGTTCGTGCGCGAGGCTAAGGTCAACGCGCAGGCCAACAAGATGCAGAAGGCCGCCAAGAAGAAGGGCGCCAACTAGGTCTCGTGACCAGCAAGCGGATAGTGGGCCATTACGTGAAAGAGCCAGCCAGGCGAAGAGCTCCAGTAGCGTAGCTCACACTCTCAGGTTTCTAATGCAAGTGCATGTTGATTCTCATCTGAATATTGCTGGCATTGCTGAAAGCCGTGGTGACTGTTGTTATTCGTTGTTGGTTCAGTAGCCTGGCAAATGGAGAGAGATGGTTCTCACACGTTTCTAGTTCTTGCCCTCGAGCACGGCCTTGTACGGCAGCGCGAGGTGCTTGATGAAGTTGCGCGTCTCGCAGTTCTTGATCGTCTCGTCCATCACGTCGGCATCGATGCCAAGGCGCCACGCGATGTCGTAGCGCGACGGATCGATGTGCAGGTTCTCGAGGTCATCCACGTACTCGTCCGCGGTCTTCATGTCCGGGAAGAAGCCCATGCCCACGAGCTTGGCACGGCGGCAGTACGTCAAGCGCGCGAGCTCGTGGAGATCGTACTCCGGGTGGTACTGCACGCCCCAGAACTCGCCCTGTCGTGTGAAAGTGTTCATAGACAACACAGTGTCAGTATCAAGCCATTCACAGAACCAATTTCTTTTAGAACACTCACGTTCTTGTGGCGGATCGCCACGGCCTGGACGGACGTGAAGTCGCTGCCCGCGAGGTGCAGGCCGCCGGGGGCGATGTGCGTGATCTCGTCGTTGTGGCTCGTGAACGCGTCGAACACGGTCGGCTTGCCCTCGAACATCGGGTGTGCACGGCCCTCGGGCGTGAGCGCGATCTTGCGCGCGATGCCCATCTCACGGCCGCGCGGGTTCAGACCACAGTGGCCGCCGGCCGCCGCCACGGCGATTTGCGCCGCCCAGCAGCTCCCGTACTGCGGGAGGCCTGTTTTATATGACAGATTAAGTTAAATAGACAAGCGTCAGCACATAATGCGCGGCGTTTATTAAGCTTTGTGGTCCATGCCCACGCACCGTATTCAAAGACCTTCTTGGCAAAGTCGATCTGCTTGGACACGCGCACGTCGTGGGTCTCGTAGATCGTGAGCGAACACCCGGTCCATGCCACCGCGTGGTACTATACGCACACATACAAACAGACACGAACGAATGATCAGCACGTGTTAAACAACACACCAACTTCAACATGGCCACACACACAAAAACAAAGCGCACCTTGGACAGGTCAGGGCTCGCAAAGTCCTCATCAGCCGGGTACACAATGTCCGTGGCGACGTTGCCCTTGGGCGTGCATTTCTTGAGCAGCTCCTGGTAGAGCTTGCCCGCCGTGCTGGCGCCGCCCGCCTGGAGGTCCTCGCGCCCCTCCTTCGAGTAGCCGTCAATCACGAGCACCGAGAGCGGCGTTGCTGTCGACGAAAGCGTGCGCAGGGCAACGCTTGGGGTGGTGCGCGCGAGTTGGAGCGCGCGTCTGGCAGCCAGCATCTTGGTCGTCTCTCGGGATCTGAGGTGTTAAATGGGAGGAGGGCGATGAAGAAATGAATGAGGAAGAAACGTGCGAGCGAACAGCTCTCTAAAGATAGAATCAGTTGTTGATTGGACAATCAGGAAATTTGTATGTGGGATTCTATTGAAGTTGCTGGTGAGGTGGTCCACACACCAGAGCAATCGATCTGGGTCTAAGATTCGCAGCTCATCACAACCTTCAGCACTCGACCGCCAAGCCAAGCATCTCTCTTGAGTGTGATGGAGGGTGGCTGTCAGTCCGAGCTGTATGCGCCGCTCGTCTGGGTGAAAGGCTGCGGCTGCTAAACGCCGCGATGAGGATCCAGGGTCGATATAATGACCACTTCAGCCGCTCGTGGGCTGCAAAGGCAATGCGTCGCGTTCTAGAGCCTCTGGCTCAAGAGACTGATGACATGGGGCTCTCGCCTCACGTGAAGCAGCAGTCTCCTGAAGTGAGCGAGCCAGATCGCGGAGCACGGACGCGCGCAATGCGAATGGGTGTGCCTTTTGGTGGCAGAATCGCATTTAAGCGTCACTGGCTGTGTTCAGGATACGGAGTGGACCACACCAGGACGGATGACACGCCTCGGGCCGTCAAGTGAACAAAGAGACGCGATGACGGGTGAACTGACTTTCGGGTCAGTGAGCAATCAGAAACATAAAAACCTAAAATGACACCCCTCCCGTGAAACGTGGCAGCGTGGCCACGCACGTGTCACGCTCAGAAAAGATTGCGAGCGCAGGAAGCGGCCGCGCAATCCTCATTTCTCCACGCCACCACCGGACGAGAACGACCGCTCTCGTACGCTTCCAAGAGAGCCACGCACACAGAGACTGCCATGCTGTCGCTACGCCTGCGCCGCTCGCTCCTGGCCGCGCTCGCGCTGCTGTTTGCGGCGCCCGCGACCATCGCTTCCGCCTCTTTACCAGCAGCCACTATGCCTGTGCCAGCAAAAGCGCAGCGCCACGCGCTCTTCCCCAAGGAGATGTACGACTTCCTGCAGTGCCAGGTGTGCCACACGCCCGAGCTGAGCGGCAGCGTGCAGGACTCGGGCTGCGACTACGAGACCGTGGACAAGGCCGTGTCCGAGCACTTCCACCCGCTGCTGCAGGAACTCTCGCACCTCACGTTCTTCCGGTACTTTAAGGTGGACCTCGGCAAAGAGTGTCCCTTCTGGCGCGACGACGATGGCATGTGCGCGAGCATCGACTGCGCTGTGTGCGAGTGCCCGTCGCACGAGATTCCCAAGACGTGGTTCCAGATGGACGCCGGCATCGTCAAGGACAAGGCATCCTCCATAAAGAAGCCGACGGCGACGACGTCACAGGCCACGAAGATGACAGATACACTGCCAGAAGAACCGGGCAAGCCGTGTTCCAAGCAGACGGGGGAGGAGGACGAGCTGTCCAAGGTGGACCGCACGAACGCCGTGGCCGGCGAGACGTTCCGCGGCTGGCAGGAGAAGCAGAGCCCCGAGATCTGGAGCAACCAGGGCGAACCGGGCGAGAGTATGGTCTACATCAACTTGCTCGAGAATCCGGAGCGGTACACCGGATACAGCGGCTACCAGGCCGAGCGCGTGTGGAACTCGATCTACCAGGAGAACTGCTTCACGCCGCAGCGCGGCCACGAGTCGACGCTCGACGGCATGTGCTTTGAAGAGCGCGTCTACTACCGCTTGATCTCCGGACTGCAGGCGTCGATCAATACGCACATCGCGCTGCGCTACAAGTACGGCGACAGCTGGGGCAAGAATCCGGCGCTCTTCGTGCATCGCGTGGGCAAGCACAAGGAGCGTCTGCAGAACTTGTACTTCACGTACCTCTTCGTGATGCGCGCGCTGGGGCGGTACCGCCACGAGCTCCTGCAGTACGACTACTCGACGGGCAACGACGAGGACGACAAGCGCGTCGAGGCGATCCTGAAGCAGCTTGTCTTTGAAGACAAGGAGCAGACGGCGTGTCCGTCGGAGAAGAAGTCGGTGCTCTCGGGCTTCAACGAGCAAGCGCTCTTCCGCGTGCAGCGCGGACAGATGTCCTACGACGAGTACATCGACGCGAAGGAGCAGAAGCGCCAGCTCGAAGTGCAGTTCCGTGAGAAGTTCCTGAACGTGAGCCGCATCATGGACTGCGTGACGTGCGAAAAGTGCCGACTCTGGGGCAAGATCCAGACCATGGGGCTCGGCACAGCCATCAAGATCCTGCTCGCGGACGACGTGCAGGCGATACCGCGCCTCAACCGCAACGAGCTCATCGCGCTCATCAACGTGGCGACGAACCTGTCGCGCAGCGTCGACGGCGTGAGCATGTTCCGCCACCTGGAGCTCATGAACGCGCTCCAGCAGTTCGCGCTCATCAGCGGCGCGGCGGTCGCAAGCGTCGTCGCGCTCATCCTGTGCGTGCGGAAGCGCAACACGCGACGTCAACGTACTGACAAGAACAAGAAGAACAAGAGCGTGTAAGAGAAGCTGAGATGAGTCTGATAGATAGATACGAGAGAGCATACTCGTACAAGCAGCAGCTTCTCATTCTGATGCATGCTCGGATTTGATTGCTTTCTTCACGATTACAAATTATTCTGCATTTCTATTAAACCACCACAAGCGCAGCTCGGGTCTTCTTGACGTCTTGCGCTATTGGCACTGACCGCACCTATAGATGGAGAGCGCTTGTCGTGAATACATGCAAGTTGCGTGATTCATTGCTAGATCCATTGAAGCAGTGTAGCCATTCTGGACAAGCAGATCTGTTTGAAACGATCGCGATCGGTGAGTGATGGTCAATTCGCAATCCAAGGTCTCACGTGGCGAAAATGGGAGGCAGGAAGCCTACAGCCACTCCAGCAATCGATGGATGTATCACAAACGCATTCGTTCATTTAATTATTCTCAAGGCTCGTTCATGTGTTTAAACAAAGCCATGCGTCGTCACGAGCCGGTGGTAGGGCAGTACGAGGTGCTTGACGAAGTTGCGCACCTCGCACGTGCGTACGGCGTCGTCCAGCACGTCATGATCGATCCCGTACTTCCACGCGAGATCCTCACGCGACCGGTCCGCATGGAGCGTCTCGAGGTCGTCGATGAACGCGTCCGCACCGGCCATGTCGCGAAAAAAACCGAGCTCGATCGACACCTTGCGGCGGCAGTAGAGCAGTCGCGCGATCTCGTGTAGGTCGTACTCCGGATGGTACTGCACGGCCCAGAAGTCGCCCTTGAGGAAGCGCACGCTCACGGCCTGCACGGACGTATGCGCGTTCTGTGCGAGTTTGAGGCCACCCGGCATGATGTGCGTTACCTGGTCGTTGTGGCTCGTGAAGCCGCCAAAGACCGACGGCTTGCCGTCGTACATCGGGTGCGCGCGTCCCGCCTCCGTGAGGCTGATCTTGCGTGCGATGCCGAGCTCCTTGCCGAACTTGTTCTTCGCGACGACGCCGCCAGCCACGGCGACCGCCAGCTGCGCGCCAAAGCAGCTCCCGAACTGCGGCAGGCCCAACGTGAAGCACTGGCGTGCGAGGTCGCCCATGCGCTGGATGCGCTCGTCCTCGGACTTGTACACCGTGAGCGACGAGCCCGACCAGCCCACCGCGTGGTACTAAACATTGCGCAAGCCACACAATACAGTCAAGCGCGTGAGCCCATCTACACCATAGAGCACCGTAATGCAATGCGCACATAGCAAAACCGTACCTGTGTCAGATCGGGCAGCTCAAAGTCTGGGTCGGCGGGGAAGATGAGGTCGTAGGTGGCTACGAAGGGCGGTGGCGTGCACTTGACGAGCATGTCGGCGTAGAGCTGGCCGGCCGTGACCGCGCCGCCCGACTCTAGGTCCTCGCGTCCCCACTTGATGTACCCATCGATCACCAGGTACTTGATCTGCTGCTGATGCGGTGGTGGCGCTTGAAGCTGCAGCCAGCGCACGTGCTGCTGTTGGACCGCCGGTGATAGCAGTGGTGTTGCGGCCAGAGCACGCGCGGTCAGCGGCTGTCGCAGCGCGCGGCGGTGGTGGGTGAGAGCGGCGCGCATCCCGGAATGAATGAGAGCGGGCTCTCGTGCTCTCGTGGCGCGTGCGTGAGGCCGGCAAGCAGCTGGTGACTGCTGACGATCGATCGCGTCTGCGCGTGTCATCGACCGACTGCCCAGTTGCGAGCTCTTCTCGTTCCCATCGCTGGGACAGGATGATGCTATTCTCGGATCCAAGAGATGTGTTTGCGTGAATCTCCACGTTCCCATCTCCACATGGCAAAACAGCATCTATCAACAGTTGGCGTATTGTCCTTTCTTTCTCTCAATTTTCTAGTGATGGCTGACTATCGATAACATTTTTCAGGTGATACTTATCTTTGGTTCACATACCATCGAGCGAACCTCTTGTCACTATCATTCTGAACATACACATGTGTAGAGAAGACGGAAAGAGAGAAATATTAGGATCATTCAGCACCAGCGGACATCTAGAAATCGAGCTACGAATTTTTTTCCATCTCGCTGTGTCTTCATGTAAAGTTCTCTTGGACCTGCATGACACCACTTGACGAGATTGACAAGGGCGATGGGCGGAGACCATTTTTGTGTTGGTTTTTGTATAGTCTGTTTTAATCACCTTGGCCACCATTACTGCTCTGACATGTTTTAAACGATTAGCTCATTGGAAAGACAAACAGAAATGTATAAATAAAAATAGAATGAAAGAGCCAACTGAGCTTGTTTCGATGGTATAAAACTGAAATTCATACGATGAAAATTGAGAAAGCCAGGTTTCCTCGATGATGTCGTGGTCTGTCAAAGTATTCTTTGCACTGTGTATATCCTCCTGCAATATATCACACAGCCTGCTTGAACTAATCACAGTTTAGTATCAGAGGCGCCTTCGACGTGCGTTCCACAGCGCGATCTTCCCCTACGACCACGTCCAAGAAACCCGAGCAACACACACCTTCATCATCATCATCATGCTTCGCCACGTGTCCAAGCAGGTGCGTTGTATGAACACGACGCCTTCTGCTAATGCTATATGAGCTGCTCACCCTCGTGTCACTATGTGACCCGCGCCTGTAGCTCACCAAGAGCTCTGTTCGTCAGAGCGGCATCGCCACGCGCGGCTTCGCCTCCTCCACATCGTACGTGCTGCAAATACGCCGCTGTCGCTATGCGTTATGAATCACTAATCTATGGCGTTATGCGTGGCTACAACAGTGTCAAGGTGGACAACCCGTACTCGGGCGAGACGTTCACCGAGGTGGCGTACGACACGAGCAAGCAGGCGCACGCCAAACTCGACGCGGCGGTCACGGCGCAGCGCCAGTGGGCGCACGTACCTCTCAGCGAGCGCCAGGCGCTCTGCACCAAGTGGATCGACGCGCTCGCGGGCAGCACCGAGTCCATTGCGCGCGACATCTCGGGCCAGATGGGCAAGCCGTTGCAGCAGGCACGCAACGAAGTGAACGGCACCATCGCGCGCGCCAAGTGAGTCTCTTATGATGTGTATCTGCTGCTGCTGTCGCTGTCTTAATGCACTAACCACCTATCTGTGCCTCTTCGTTTTCCATACATAGAGCGCTCATTTACCTGTCGGACGAGGTACTGCGCGCGGACACCTTCACGGAGGAGAACGGCCTCTTCCGCCAGATCACCCACGAGCCCGTGGGCGTCGTCTACGTCATTGTACGCCCCTACATTATGAATAAGCCCCGTCATTGTACTAAAGCACCATAGAGCTAACCAAGTGAGGCCTTGTGTATGACAGGCGCCGTGGAACTACCCGCTGATGACGGCCGTGAACTCGATCATCCCAGCGGTGCTGGCGGGCAACTCGGTCATTCTCAAGCACTCGCCACGCACACCGCTCTGCGGAGAGCACTACGAAAAGACGTTTGAGCAGGCGGGTTTCCCGAAGCACGTGCTGCAGGCCTCGTTCGCGGACCATGACGTGGCGGCGGAGCTCATCCACCGCCCCGAGACAGCCTTCGTGTCCTTCACGGGCTCTGTAAACGGGTGCGTTCGCTATTGCTATTGGCTTGGCGATACACTATAGTGACTGGCTCACGGACTGTGGTTGTTTGGCTATTGCAGTGGTCGTCAGGTGCAGCAGGTGGCGTCCAAGCGCTTCATCGACCTCACGCTCGAGCTTGGCGGCAATGTGGGTATTTCTCTATACAAATCGGTTCAATCTACCACTGACTGTCTTGTGATGGCTTCACTCTGACTCGTATCGCACTATGCAACAGGACGCTGGCTACGTGGCGGCGGATGCGGACCCAGTCGCGGCCGCCGAGGGCCTCGTGGACGGCGTGTGCTACAACGCCGGCCAGTCGTGCTGCGGCGTCGAGCGCATCTACGTGCACGAGTCCAACTACGACGCGTTCGTGGATGCCGCCAAGGGTCTCTTCGAGTCGTACACGCTGGGAGACCCTTTCGACTCGGCGACGTCGCTGGGCCCTATGGCGCTGCCGACGGCACCGGCCTTTCTCGACGCGCACGTGAAGGACGCGGTGGCCAAGGGCGCCAAGCAGCTCACGGGCGGCAGCGGCATCACGACGGACGCCACGGGCAAGGGCCGCTTCTTCGCGCCAACGCTACTCGCTGGCTGTGACGACTCAATGCGCATCATGAAGGAGGAGTCATTCGGCCCCATCGTGGGGATTCAGCGTGTGTCCTCGGACGATGAGGCCATCGCCAAGATCAATGACAGCGCCTACGGCCTCACGGCCGCCGTGTTCACGAGCGACCGCGCGCGTGCCATGCGCGTGGGCGCGCAGCTGAGCGCCGGCACCGTGTTCATGAACCGCTGCGACGCGCTCGATCCGTACCTGCCGTGGTCGGGCCACCGCGACTCGGGCAAGGGCGTGAGCCTCTCGAAGCACGGCTTCCGCGCCGTCACCAAGCTCAAAGCGGTGCGTTCTCTTTGTCTTCTCGATGCTGTTGTTGTTCTGTGTGGTGAGAAGTGTGGGCTGATGTTCTGTCATTTGGGCTTTGGTGTTTGTATTTTTGCAGTGGAACTTCCGCGTCTAGATCGCTTCAGTCAAATGGGTGACTGTAAGGCTCGGGGCACTTCGAGCAGCTCAATAGGAAACAAAATGAACCCATTTTCTATCGAGTACCATGTTAAACGCCTTCTCGCCATGCAAAGCGCACCGTGCGTATGCATTGTGAAGGTGTCCATACTCGTTTGGCAAGCAGGATTGAATGTTACAGATCGCAATGGAAGCAATCGGACAGAGCGTGAGGTAATCGGTCATATTCACGTGCGGTCGATTGTTTACTACTGTTGCGAGGTAAAGCTCGTCACGATGGCTTCTTCTGTTCCTGCCTCACCATCTCGTCATCTCATCCTCTCACGTCATTCATGGGAAATTCGACCGGCTGCTCATCTATGCACACGCCACGTACTTACACTTCGCTCGGGCCGCTGAACGGGTCCACGTGGGCCTCGCTGGTCACGTACGCCGACGTGATGCCGCCGTCCACAACGAACGACGTGCCCGTGACGTATGACGCGTCATCGCTGGCCAGGAACAGAGCGGCCTTGGCCATCTCCGCGGCCTCGCCGAAGCGGCCCATGGGCACGTGCACGAGGCGGCGCTGCTTCTTCTCCTCCGTGTCGAGGAACTTCTGCAGCAGCTCCGTGTTGAGCGGGCCGGGACACAGCGCGTTCACGCGGATGTTCTCGCGCGCGTGGATAACCGCGAGCTCGCGCGTCATCGCGATCACGGCGCCCTTGCTCGACGTGTACGCGAGCTGCGGCGTGGCCGCGCCGAGGATACCGACGAACGACGCCGTGTTGATGATCGAACCGCCGCCGGCGCGACGGATAGCCGGGATCGCGTACTTGCAGCCGAAGAACACGCCCTTGACGTTGATGTTCATGGTGAGATCCCACACGTCCTCCTCGGTGTTGATCGCGTCGTCGTCGCTGCTGTGCATGATGCCGGCGTTGTTGAAGAGGATATTGAGCTTCCCGAACTCCTTCTCAGCCACGTTGATCATGTTCTCCACCTCGCTCTTCTTGGACACGTCCACCTTGAGCGCACGCGCGACCACGTCCTTGGAGCTTCCACCGAGCTTCTTGAGCTCCTCGTGCACGAGGTGCGCGGTCTCAGCGGCCGCGTCGCCGTTCAGGTCCGCGCACACGACGCGTGCGCCCTGCTTGGCGAAGAGGATCGCAGACTTGCGGCCGATGCCGCCGGCTGCGCCGGTGATCACGGCCACCTGGCCGGCAAGACGGGTTCCGATGGCACTCATGGTGGTGGTGACAGAGGGGGCTCGGAGACTTGGAAGCGGAGAAGACTTGAGCGGAAGACGGCGCTTTCGGGAATGAGAGCGACGCGAATGCGCGAACGAGCTCCGCTCGTGCGATCCTCGGTCCATCATCTCCCTATTGAATCGGATGGGATCTGTTGGGGAACATTTTCAGCCAATCACAGAGCAAGAATCACTTCAACATCATCTCCCTTATGTGGTCCACATCCCGGTCATTTCTGGTACCAATATGTGGTCCACACACCAAAAGAGGAGGTCAAATGGTGAGTGCGAATTGGGCACTCATGGTTGCGGTCTTCGGCTGAAATGTGAAGTGTGTGGCTCGAATGGCATGCTCGTTAAAGCCGCTCGCACTCGTCGTGTATTTGCCTTCTCATGCGCGGCATCCGCTCGATTCATAGATACGTGGGCGCTTACAGCAAAAAGATGGCCTCGTTCGGGTGCTTAAAGATCGTCGTGCCCTTACCGAAGATGTCCAGCACCTCTTCGATCTTCGCTGTGCACTCCTTGAACTCCTTGCTTCTGAGCCATGTGTCGTAGTCCTACTTTGATCGTCACTGCGAAAGCAAGCATCACACGCGCATTCGCACCCGTAGCAGCATCACATAATCGTCACAGTTACTACAAGCGCATGCACTCACCTCGAAGAAGACGACGTACTTGTTGCTCTGGTTCAGCTGGTTGTACGCCGTGACCGAGAGCAGACCGGCCTGCGCGGCCTCCATGAGGCTCGCGACCGCCGGCTCGTAGCCACGGCTCATGATGCGCTCACAGATCACTCGGATGCGGCCGCTCATGCTGTCTGCTGTGTGTGTCTGTGCCTGTCGGGGTGAATGGAGAGATGAAGAGCTGCAGAAGAGCTCTCGGTGTTGCTTGGATCTGAAGCTGCAGACTTGTATCGTACTCCGATTCCTGCATGGCTTGTGAAGGTGACTTGCAACACCGAGTTGTCGTGCTGTGATGGACACTGTGGAAATTCACGAGCACTTCTCGTTCGTCGTCTCAAGTACTTGAGCGAAATCGCACGCGGGTGATTACAGGCACCCGAAACTCGTGGATCGAAGCTCCTGTCAAGCGAAGTTGTCGGTTAAAGCCTCCGCGCGATTCCACCTCACACACTGCTTGTTTAGTTGAGAAGCTCTTTCGCAGTCTGGAAGAATGAACCATGTGGGATCCAGAGCAAGTGCGCCACCTGCTTTCCGTCCACAGTCCTGCTGGGTGCGCTCCGATGCGACTCACTACTCAGCGTCGTGAACAGTATTCATTTGCCCTTCTGTTTTCTCTCGACACTATGTTTGCTTCATCAGGTCTAAAGTAGGCTGCATCATTCCAAACCAGTTGGTGTAGTATCAATATACCCGATATCAAAGGACATTGTCAATCAAGGTGATGATCCAGTCGTCGTCGTGGCTTGCTGTGCATGAACCGGCTGGAGGCGCTCGAGTCATCATACTGTTGATCTTCGGGACACTTGGCAGCGCCTGCAACATACCGCTCCACCAGAAATGACTTCCTCGAATGTAGCAGCGTCGTTATGAGGACTCCCGCTCCACAGCGCACCAGCCGCGTCTTCGGAGCCCCTAAGCTCCTCGCTTCCTCTCTCTCATTCCCAAACTCGCCTCGTCCTAACCAGAGTCACTGCCACCGCATCCAGCTCTTCATCTATTCACCCACCCACTCCGAGTTAAAATGAAGTTCTTCACGGCCCCACTCACCTCGGCGGCGCTCCTGGTGCTCGGCGCACTCTCGCCGACGACCAACGCACACTCGTGGCTCGTGAAGCCCGTGTCGCGCGAGACCGGGTCCCGCGGCGACATTGAAGGTATCACTGGCTGCCCGAGCAACACTCCGGATCGCTCGATGTCCTTCAGAGCCGGCGAGGCCATCAACGTGGGTTACTGGCGCAACAACCACCTGGGCGGCTTCATCCGCTGGTCCTTCGCGCCGCGCGGCCAGGAGTCCAAGGCGACGTTCGACGAGAACGCGTTCTTCTACACGTGCCGCGAGTCCGGCCCCACGTGCCTGCCCAAGGGCGCCAACACTAAGTACGCGGGCGACAACAGCGGTGGCAACTCGATCACCTGTGGCGACAAGTTCACGCTCCCCGACTGGCTGTCGGCCGGCGACTACGTGCTCCAGTGGACCTGGTTCGGCGCCGGCTCGAGCCCCGGCAACATTGGCTGGGCCGAGCCGCAGTTCCGCTCGTGCGCGGACATCAAGCTCACGACGTCGGGCACCAAGTCGGCGGCACCAAGCTGCCCGACGTTCGTGGGCGTTGACCGCGTGACCAAGCTCATGGGCCAGGGCAACGACAAGTGCTTCTACTTTTACACGACCGACATTGTCAACTCGCAGTACAAGGACAGCAACGCGGACTACGAGAAGAATTACAAGTTCGGCGTCCCGGTCCAGTGCAGCGATGTGGCGGTGGAAATGGCGGTGGAGCTGTCTCGGGTGAGGCGACGAAGGCGCCAGCCACTGGTAATGCCTCGGCCCCCGCTTCGGGAGGCAACAGCCGCCCAGCTTCGGCCCCAGCGCCGCCGCGTGCGCACGGCCAAGCCAAGCACCGGAAAGGTTGGCGGTGAAGCGAACGAACCCGTGGCGACGCCCAAGCCCAGCTGCAAGACCAAGCGCCGAGACTAAGCACGACGGTGATTGGCAACTAACTCTGCCTAGGGTCTTGACGGGCTCAGCGCTTTGTTCTTTTCTCGCGTTCCGTTGTCACCGGCCACTTACTCTACGTCCGGTGCTAGTAGTTTAGTGTGTATCCCCTCAACTGGTAACTCCAATACCAACTCCACTTGCACAAATCTTCGCCTTCTCGTTACAACGCGCGCGCATTGGCCGCCTTCACTCTCAAGCCACGACTTTCGACCGTGACTCTGTCCAGCTTGTCCGGCCGAGCGAGGAGATACGGCGCAGAAAGGACCTCGACTTCCGACTGTCAGATCCTGTTCGCTTAGCTCCGTTTCATCGCGAGCTCTTTGGGCGATGACCTCGAGTCGAACGACGTAAGGCTTCAGCTGTTTCCCCGTTCAGGTTCAACTTGGAGGAATGGGTGACCAGGAGTGCAGCGACGTTGTCAGACCTCCTCGTTGGGAAGTTGGGACTAACCAGCTTGAATGCTCGGAAGCGAATGATCGATCGACCACGCGCTGCGTGTCTCCGCTGCAAAGGCAAGCGCACTCCTTATGGCCAATGAAGCTAACAGGCAGGGCCATCAGCTGAGCCTTTCAGAGCCATGACTCGAGGTGTCCTCCGTCGTCTACTAACCGGCGGTATGCATACAAAGCGCTACATGTGGCTCTTTTCTGCGTATGAGATCACACATTCACGCCGAATTTCAACTTCGATACATCTTGCAAATTTACTCCCTCTTTTGTATGATAATAACTATATATTGATTGCAATTTTGAATATTTTAGCTTAAATATTATGGCTGTAATTGGTACAGCTGTCATAGGTAATACATCTTGTCCCACCACTACATCAAGTTTGGCAGGCTTCAAATTGACAAGCATCGCATCATCAAGGCGCCGTCTGCCATTTGCTGGCGAGCAGCAGAAGCACGAGCTCAAGCGCGCGCATCGCTCGAGCTGCCATCCCATTCCGCAATTCACCGCCACCCGCACACAAGAAGCAGCAACAGCAGATAGCAACCATGGCCGCCAACGCCCCCATCGTGTCCTGCGACGTGCCCAACGTGACGTACGAGGAGCTGGTGAACAAGGCCGACCTCTCGTCCGCCATCGAGCAGGCCTTCGGCTACGACGGCATGGGCATCCTCACGGTCAGCGGCGTCCCGGGGCTCAACCCCAAGCGCGAGAAGCTGCTACCACTCGCCTTCCAGTACGTCCTATCATTGCTTGTGTGTATGAGCTGCTGCGCAAGGGACTGATTGACTAACTGGCTTGTGTGTGTGCGAATGAACGCGTAGGTTCGCCAACATGCCGGACGCCGTGAAGGACCGGTGCACGCTCGAGAAGGCGTACTACAGCTTCGGTTGGAGCCACGGCAAGGAGAACCTGCAGGGCAAGCCCGACTACTCCAAGGGCTCGTACTACAACAACCCCGAGTCGAACGACCCGACGAGTGGCGACGAAGAGCTCATTGAGCAGTTCCCGTCCTTCTTCCACCCCAACATCTGGCCCAAAGAAGGTTCGTGTGTCCTTCACGCTTCATGCCTCCTTTCATTTCTCTATCACTCCCTCTCTACGTGTACTCACTGCCATTCGTTTTGTCATGCCATAGAACTCCCAGCGCTTGAGACGGCGTTCATGGACCTCGGACAGCTCATCGTGGACACGGGCATCCTCGTGGCGCACCAGTGCGACAAGTTCATCGAGTCCAAGAGCGCCGAGTACGAGCGCGGCAAGCTGCACCGCATCATCAGCACGGTCAAGTGCTCCAAGGCGCGCCTGCTACACTACTACGCGCTCTCGGAGGCCGCGATCGCGCGGCAGCAGCAGGCGCAGACGCTCGAGGACTCGTTCTCGTGGTGCGGCTGGCACAACGACCACGGCGCGCTCACGGGCCTCGTGCAGGCCATGTTCACCGACATGGACGGCAACGTCGTGGCCAACCCGGACCCGGCCGCGGGCCTCTACGTGAAAAACCGCAAGGGCGAGATCGTCAAGGCGAACATCCCGTCGGGCCACCTCGTATTCCAGATCGGCGAGACGGCGCAGATCCTCTCGGGCGGCCTGCTGCAGGCCACGCCGCACGCCGTGCGCGGACCACAGGTCACGGGCGTGAACCGCGAAACACTCGCCGTGTTCATGCAGCCGCGACCGCACGAGCTCATGGCGATCCCGGGCAGCGGCGACCCGCAGGCGGCCGGCGAGACCGAGAATTTGCCCAAGGGCGTGCCGCCGCTGCTCTCGCGCTGGAACAACGACATGAACTACGACGAGTTCACGCAGGCGACCTTCAAGGCCTACTACTAAGCTATATGCACACAACAACATCCATCCATTCAGTCTTTCAGTCATTCAGAGAGAGAGACGTAACAAATCCAACACAATGCTATCTATCGTCCGTCCATTGAACCGCAAATGTGTGGTTACCATTCGCTCTCACTCACTGGCGTGCTTCTCACTGTCTTCATCTGGCAGCGCATAGCTCAGCACGAGGCACGCACGTGGCTCCAGGTGGCGATAGTAGTTCTCCAGCCGCGCCTGCTCCTTGAAGCCCGCGCGCATGTAGAACGCGAGGCCGTCCGCGTTGCCCACGTGCACGTGCAGTCGCACGCTCTCCACTCGTACAGCCTCCTCGCCATCGACTTCTGTTGCCTGACGCAGCACCAACGCCTGCGCGATGACCTTATCAATGAGCTGGTGGCCAATGCCGAGACGCCGGTAGCGCGGCTCGACCGCCAGCGTACGGACGTGCACCGCGTGGTTGAGCGCCTCGTACTCAGCGATGATCGCGCCGGCGACAGTCACAATGGCATCGCTCTTATTAGAAGCGCGCTTTTCTTCCTCCAATGCTGCCGTTGTTGATGTTGTCAATAGTGTTGCCGCCCAAGAGAGCCGCTTGGCGTCGCGAACAGCGCGCTTGTAGCAGAACTCGGGGCACTGCACGGGCAGCACGCCCAGGTTGAGCTTGCGCACCTGCTTGACGAGCTCCAGCGGCGCGTCCGTGAGGCTCTGTAGCTCTACCACCAGCGCGCCACTGCTGCTCTTCTCGCTGTCGTCGCTTGGAAGAGAGACACGAGGGGCTTTTGCGTCAGCAACAGCCGTGTCTTCGTTCGCCTGCTCGCGATGGCGTTTCATGGCGAGGGCCGCGCCGTGCTCTGCTTCCCGCGCGACGGCGACTGGTTCCAGGGCTACGTGTTCCTGCAGGACCCGGAGGCGGACGTGCAGCTCGGGATCCTCGCCGAGGAGCTCCCGATCGACGACTGGTACGAAGGCAGCAATCTCTAAAATGCGAATGTGTAGCTGAGAGGAAAGTGGTGGCTGGCGGCGCTTGGCTCTAATGATGATTGTGAGTGAATGTGCAGCATTCGCTGTCCTGACGGCGGCTACAAGGAGTACCGACTGACGCTCATGCATTTCAACGTGAGTGCTTTCTCTTCATATAGACACGGCCATTGGCTTCAGAATATTCACACACAAATCCAAGTACATAAGGGCTGACCGATGCTTCTCTTGACAGATGGACCAGGAAGCGGCGGTCGTGGTCGCAAAGACTGGCGGCGATGTCTGCCAACTGCGCTCCGACGAGCTCCACTTTGAGTCCACGATGCTGCTGGTAACGAACGACGTTCTCTGATTCTTCTGGCTGCGTATTGGCACGAAGAGCTCAAACTGACTGGTCTCCGCTGATCTTCTTCTGGTTGGTATGTCGTTCCTGAAGACTGACCAGCAGGCTGCAGACGCAATCCGCACGTACTTTCCAACGATCGCAGCACGCGCTAACGGTAACGAGGTGCGTCCGTCCGTTCATTCACATTCACTTGTGGTTCTGCTTGTACACTCCGCCATTGGTGCTCATTCTTCATCTTTGGCCTTCTCATCGTCAGTCCCTCCTGGCAGACTGCTTGGTCCTCTTTGGAGATATCGAGATCACCGACGTCGACTTCCAGTCCAAGACACACGAATCCTAAGAGCTCTCAAAAGACGGAACCAGCAAACCTTGAGACTAGCCTAGCTGTCCTCGAAATCGTCAACGTCGTGCAAACCAGCGACATTCGAGCACATGAGGCGGAACGACAGCGAGACGCGGACGTGCAGCACGCCGCTGGGCACTTCGTCGAGCGGGAGCCAGCAGTCGATGGGGTTGCCCGACGTGAGCTGGTTGAGAGGAATCTGCACATGCAAGTCAGGTCCAAGAGGTCAACAAGTCAGCGAATGGGAACATCAAATGATAGTCAAGGGCATCAAAGTAAGCACACAGACACACACGCAACACTCACGCTTCCTTTCCCCATGAAGTGATGCGGCATGAGCTTGTTCTTGTGGAAGACGGAGCAGTTGAGCAACACCGGCGGACCGGTATATATCGCCTGAAACAGCGACTCGAGTCCGTGTGCTGCCTTCCTGCTCTCCTCTGTGACGTCCGAGCGCCATGCATTCTCAATTGAACCTTCGTTTCCCGACGCGCCGGTGCTGCGCAAATGCACGTGGTGCGTTGGGATCGCGAAGCGGAATGAGAATTTGTCCTCATCAGTCCCCCATCGCGGACTCACACCTCCGGTGCCAACGCGACTGCGATGCGTCTGGATGCTCCACGAGTCGGCAGTGGCACAGTGCTCGCTCTCGTGAGCCAGATCAAAGAACACATACGGGTCGCTCTGCAGTCCATACAAGAAGAGAAACGATCGTCAGACCACAGACCCACATCGCACGTTCATGATCGCAGAGGTGTCCTCACTGTGTGCGTGATCCAGCCGCACGGGATCAAGTCTCGTCCTTCAATCAGAGTGACCTAGTAACACAGGCATTCACACACATCATTAGCACATCAGTGACCAACTCCTCTCATTATGCCACAAACGCAAATTCTCACCGAGAGCACGCCAATGAACCGGTGCGGGAGCCCAACTTCTCGAAACATAGCGTTGCGCTGCGACCGGGCGTGGATCTCAATCAGGAACGGCACTCTCTGGGCCTCTTCCGTGACGCAGTCATGAGATTCAGAGCCAGCAGCTGCAGCAGAAGACCGAGGCGAGTAGCCGCCGTCGAGCTGGTACTGCGTGATGGACGTAACGAGCCAGCCTTCACCGCACGTCGACTTCCACATCTCGACGAGCTCCTTATCACCAAACACCGTCGCAATGACGTCGTCGCAGGTCTCGTCGCAGAGGGGGCTGAGACGGTCCCAACCAAGCTCCACATGGCGCGGCGCGTGCATCTTGTGCATGTAGCGTAGCATGCTCTCGGTAGCCTCGACCTCCCACGGGTTCACTAGCATCATCGCTTCGTTGACGAGCTTCTCCGTGATCCCATTCACGTTAGTGTCTGGATGGTGGTGGCCTTCTGCAGCTGTGTCGCCGTTAGCCTCATCAGCATTGTCATGGTGTTCTCTGTTATGGTGATGCGATCCCTCTCCATCACCGCCGCCGTGGCTGCTATGGAAGAAGTGGTGATGCTGACCGATTTGCTGCACCAGAAGACGAAGCTTCCGGGCCTTGCAGCAGCGCTTGAGAAACTGGTGGCAGTCTTTAGCAGTGGCGTAGATCTTGCTTTTTGAGAACCAGTCGAACGCGTCCTGCACGAGGAAGCACTTGACGTGCACGCGCGGGTCCACGCGGAAGCGGCGCAGACAAGTTGCTACACCCAGCCGCGGGTGCTGCATCAACAGCAGGATGTAATCGTCGCTCTTCTTCACCAGCTCCGCGTGGATCTCGTCACTGATGCCGATCTTATGGAGGAAAGTCTGCAGGTTGCTGTGCTCTTCCACATTGTGGGCTTTCATCGACAGGTGGTGGAGGTGGAAGTGCGGCAAGTGGTGGGAGTGAAGGTGGTGATCCGCTTTCTGACCTTCGACCTGTTCATCAACGGCGACGTGCTTCGCTAATTTGAGTGCTGAGCCGTCCAGACCGTACAATCCGCACAAACACGTCACTTCCTTGACCGAGTAGTCGAACTCGCAGCGCAAGTGCGACTCCATGAGCGAGTACCATCGCTTGATGCCATCGAGTGGCCCTTCTTCCAGGAATTTCCACATCTTGCGCGGCGTGAACAGCGAGCTCGAGATGTCTAGCTCCTCGAGATCTTTCCGCACCTCCTTGGCACCATCGAATGCGCTCAGGAACACTTGAGAGCGCGCGTAATGCGTGCGCAGGATTGAGACCATAAGGATGAGCGTGTACATCTTCCGCAGCTTGTACCAGTGCGCTCTAATGCGCTGCTGTGGCGTTATTGCAGCTGTTATTTCTCCGTCGCCACCACGCTTGCCTTGCAAATACAGCGCGACGGTCTCGAGAAACGTGTACCCAAACATCCCAGCAAAGTTCCACGTCTTCGGGTCCGCCGTGTCCTTTTCATCTTGCTGGAGTTTTCGGATCATGCTCATGTTTTGCTCGAACGAGAACAGACTGAGCTCGGCAAAGTATTCGTCATCTGTAGCTCCGCTTTGCTCCCTCATGTTCACGACTGCAATCACACAAAGAAAGATGATGAGGTTCATGCACAAGAGACGTCAGGTAGTCAACTGCACAGTACTCACAGAATGGCGCGAGGATCGCTTCGTGGATGATGCTGGACCGGTGGCGACTCCAGCTGAGAAAGATGCACCCCGTGCGCACCGCAACCGCGACATGGGCGACAATGCTATTAGGTAACTGCAGCTGACCTTGCGCATCCAGGTTGAGGATGTAGCAGAGCTGGATCGTCAGCCCTTCCCAGTCGCGGTAGATGTCGTCCGTGATCTTGCAAGAGGCAAACGTCGAGCACGAGTGGAGCATCGAGAGCGAGACGTACTGGATCCACTTACACAGCGTTGCAGAACGTCCCAATTCCGACAGCAAAAAGCAAACCTCGACGATGTGGAGGTACGCGTGCGGCTGCATCACGCCCAGCGCTGCTTCGACCACATAGTTGCGGTCCACCTGGAACTGCTGACACAAAGGAGCGCAGAGCTCTTCGAGGAACTCTTTATGCGGCTCGGCTCGGAAATGCTTGGCGTCCGGGTCGTAGTGTCGGAAGCAGAGGTCCAGCTCAGCTCGGAAATGGCTGATCATCTCTCGCGCAACGCGGATGCCGATCATTTTCCCGACAAACGCGGACGACGACCATCTTCGGCACTCGATGTCTGCGATCTGCGCCTTGAGCCATGGGACGTTCGGGATCTGCTTCTCCGGCTGGGAGAGTAGTCGACTCAGGCTCGTTGTGTTGGTTCGCAGGAAGAGATGGCGCTTGTCACTCGGATCCTCATTCACATCGACGGAGGACAGATTCAGTTGGTGCATGTCGCTCATGCGTCTCGGAGACGAGCTCCATGGTGATTTGCTGCTGGCAGTGTGGAGGTTCTTCATGGAGAGGCCGAGTTTGCTCAGGTCACGCATCGACGCTCGCACTCTCGGTGAAACAACGTCGTTTCGGTCGTGTGGCTCATTTCCCATGCTGCCAGTAGCTGAGACACCGCTATTACCACCAGACTCAGCAGCGGCAATTTCAAAGCGAGCATGGACATTAACGAGATGGCGCGCCTGCAGCATCTCAACTAGCGCCGTGTCGCTCAGTCCGTTCCTCTTGCACGCGTACGCCGAGAATGAAAATGCGTGCTCGATATCAGCCGTCGATGCGAGTTTCCGCTGACTTGCTGCCGAGACCATTGTCTCGCTCGCCTCGGGGGTACTAAGTGCCTGTCTTTGCTTCTTCATCGCCCAGCTGATCAGCGCCGAGTTGACGTTCGAGTGGAGGTACTGGAAGTAGATCGGGATCGACGTCAGATTGACGTAAAAGTGCACAACAGCTCTGCATCGAATGGACACATCACTCTGGTTGTGCTGCTTTGGGTACGCATTCGCAGCGTCCGTGGTGTCAACAGCCTGGGACAGAGGCAGTAGCACGGTCGACGCCTGCTCAAAGTCCTCGAGCCACCACAGCGCACAGCTCTCCATCCAGCGATCCTTATTCTCGCGGAACAGGGGCACAATGTCGTGATGTAGCAAATGCTTCGTGATTGGCTCGACGCTTGTGACATCATGTTGCAAGGAAGTGTTGATGAAGTCTTGCTGAAACTTGTCGCTCGTGCGGTACTCGACGAGCCTCGCAATAATGAGCGCTAAGCTCAGGTCAGACATGCGCACTGTAAGCACTCGCAGCGCCTCTTGCAGTCGAGGTGGCTCGCAGATGAGGAAGAATGCCGCGGCAGTCTCGTACTGTTTCTTGCTCAACAGAGAGTACGCATTCTTCACTGCGGCATTGCACCAGCGCTCTTGTGAAAAGTCATTTTCCAGGAACATCGCCAGTTTCTATCAACACCACGAGACAGCGTCAGCATTTCTTTCCTTGATCAGATAGAGCAGTATGTGTTTCAACGACAATTACCTTGTTCTGCTCAGCCTTTGAGATCTTCGCGAGTGCTCCCAGCACGTTCTTCTTCCCAAGCGCGATGTAAAATAGACACACATCCATGGCATCCTTCGACTTTGCAAAGGTGCTCTTCGCGAGGCTGCAAAGCAACACAATAGGAAGATCATTAGAAAACTAGGTAAGGTCAGGAAGCAAAGATGCATCGACGTACCGCTCGACAATGGTTCGTAGATTCTTCGTGTTCTTCACCCAGAGGCCGAGCCACATGGGTCGGAGGTCGTCCCAACTGGCTTGCGGGTGGACGCAGTTGTCCAGCAGAAACTGTTGCGAGTCCGAATGAAGAGCCCAGAGGATCCCTGACGATGGCGAGTCGTCCAAACTTGCCCACTGAGTCGAATGATGCTCTTTAGAGCCTCTGTCACCATTTTCCTGTGGCGTCTCAGCTTCGCTTCTGATGCTGTTACTATCTGCGTCTGTTGCTGCGAACTTCGGGTCGCTGAGCACACTCTTGAGCGATTCCGCAAACAAGAACGACGAGAAGTAGCGCTTGGCACCGAGATCTGCGGCAGAAGCGTCCATCTCGAACCCGAGCGACTGGACCTTGTCGATGTAGTGCAGAATGGTCTTCATTTCCAGGAAATGCTCCTTTTCAAACGACGCAAACAGGAGCGCACCATTTTCCTTGTTCTGAGTGTCAGTGTGGAGCAGGAGAGCGTCGATGCACTCCGAGATGATGGATGCCTCACTCTTGTCCAATTTCTCGAGGCTTCGATTGTCGATGTTTGGCCTCTGCTGCTGGTACGAGAAAATGCCGTCACTCTCCTCTGACAACGACTCGCCAAAGAGGTGCTCTGCTTTACTCATCTGCTTGGTGTGCACCGCAGTCGAGTATCGGCCAACAGAGTCACGTCTGCCGAGCGAACTGCCTCCATTCGCCTTGCGCGAGGCAGAGTACGACAGAACGCCGCTTCTTGAGCTCACTTGCGCCGACACTTTGTCTTCCACCACTTTCGCGAGCAGCTTGAGCATCTGTACTGCATCTTTGAACGCCTTGGAGAACTCGTACGTCGGCTGGTCGCCTGCAAGCTGTGTGTCTTTCAATCCAACTCGCGCGTGCATGCCAAACAGCGTCGTAATGATTACGTACGGATGCCAGATCGGAAGTTTCTGTGGCGACTCGGTAGACTTCCAGTCCATTGAATACTGAAGCAGGTTCCCAGGTTCGTCCCACTTGCCGAGGACATCGGGCATCTCATTTGACACTGATGCACTCTCTTTATTGCTGGTGCACAGCTCAGGTTTCGTCTGGCTGTCGCTGGATTTCAGGAACCCTCCGCCTATGAGCAGAGCCGACGAGTCTCGCATGCAGTCGAAGATCGAGTACGGAGTCACAATATCGTTGCCGATCTGGACCCAGCGATGCACGTTCATGTCGTACTGGTACAAGGTGATCCCCGAGCTGTAGTGCACAGCGAGCACGTCCACGTTGAACTCCACGTGCGCGCTGCACCAGCAGAATCCCAGAATGTTACCTCGACCAGCAGAAGTAATGGACTCCTCAAAACGCAAGATGCCCAGCCCTGACTCAGCTTCGTAGATGTGCAGCGTGTCCGGCTTTGCAGAGTCCAAAACTGCGATGCGATTCGGGTCATCCACCTCAATGTGGTGGATGCCACCACGGAGCAGTCCACTAGCAGTCTCCATTTTCTTCGCAGACGATGGCGTGCTGGTGCTCCTCTCATTGGCATTCCCTGGATTAACGTACCCACGTCGGAAGAACTTCTCCAGTGATGAACCACTTGTCATGGTGTTAGGTGCCGTGTCTTGTGCGCCAGTAGTATTCACAGTGCTCATCAGGGTAAACGCCAGCTTGTCACCCGAGAGCTGGCATCGCCAGTGCTGGATCAAACCACTGGTATCCCCCATAAATAAGAGCGAGTTCAGTCCCGTGGTGCCTTCCCCCTGTTTCTTGCTGGAGAACGCGCGCTGTCGGTAGTCTCTCTCGCCAGCAATAGACGAAATATCACTCTTCCTCAAGATCGTGCTGCTCTCGATACCCAGTGGCGTCAGCTCGTAGGATTTCGATGACGGTGACTGAGCTCCTTTCCACGCGCTCAGCTTTCCTGGAAGAGACGTGAGTCCAAACAGCAACACAGTGCTCGGCACGTATTCTCCATCATCTGCGTACACGGGACACACGCACAGCAGAGCTAGACTCGCCGCAGCTTCCACGCGAAGGAGTTGGCGCCATCCGCCATACATGGACACATTGCCAGCGTACACAACGTGTAAGTGCTCAAGCTCAGCGTTCAGGCTCTCATTGAGAGTGGACGACAGGAAACTGGTTCGAAGCTTCTGCGAGTGCGCCTCCGCCGATGTTTCGTCGTCGTCAGTGGACGCTGCAGTTCGAAATGGCACTGTCGGGCTAGTGTCGATTTTTAAAATGCTGTTGTCGAAGCCGCTTGAAGCACCGATATTTGTCGACACTGGCGATCGGGTTGTCGTGGACTTTGCTCGAAACCGAACGATCACCTGCTGGGCTGTCGGAATCGCATCCAGTAGCTCACATGCCTCGATAGGGCTCTTGCCAATCAAACTGGTGTAGTTGACCCCGACGATTTCGTCTCCGAGCGACACTTGATCCATTGCGTTTCTTTTCATGGAACTCGCCACGTCCGACACGATCAGCTTCCCGTCCTTGCTCTCAAAGGAGAATCCGAGCCCCATTTGCTCGTGTTTGTGGAACGCCACCTCGTACTCAGCTCGCGACTCTCCCGTGCTGTAATCAAAGTGCGTCCATGGCGATACACTCGGCGACCGACCGAACTGATGGTGGCTTGGGCTTTTCTGTCGAGCTCGTTTCGGTGATGACACAACGCCAGCAGCATTGGCATTTCTGCCATAGACTTCAATCATGCCCGAGGCAAAAGCGACGAGCAGCAGCGGCGTCGCGTCAAAATGGAGAGTGGGTACCCACTGCACCGACAGCACGTCTCCACAGTCTTGTGCGCACTTCAGGACGCCCGACGGAATCAGGCGCGACTCGGCGGAGAACGCAGAGAACGAGATCCAAAAGATCAAGATCTCGTAGCTTGTACTACTTGACTGATTGTTTCCTGCTGATGATGTCGGCGTTGGCTCTGCGCCGACACTCGCGATCAGCGGCAGCGATGGATGGGCGGCGAGCGCAGAGATTGAGCCCGAGTGGCTCCGATACCAGCTCTTCCTCTTGACGTGCGGCCGCAGGGACTTGCGCGCGACTGCAATGTTGTACGACAGAATAATGTTGTCCGCGCGCTGCAGGATGATGTCGAAGGTCGAGGGCGTCTCGAAGTAATCCTGGGAAAAGTACGCCATGATGCAGATCTCGTTCAACGGCTCCACGTCCTTGGACAAGCTCGGCACTGGTGAACCCGCACGTGAGTGCTGGCCGCTAGTAGTGCCTTCGTCGCCGTTCACCTGGATGCAAACTCCAGTCTCTTCGATCCGCGGCGTAGCTGTTGGGATGCCAATCAAGCGCCACAGATGCAGGATACCGCGCCTGTCGACGCCCGAGAGCCAGTCGATCTGGGTTCTGCTCTGCTCGTGTGCGCTGCCAAACTTCTCTTCACTAATGTTGCGGTTCTTTGAGAGCACCCAGCGGAAGTTGTCGATTGGCTCGTGCGGTTGATACACGAGCACCGCCGTGAATGCTGGAACGGGAGAATCCGAACTCTGATCGCTGGTATCACTCTCTGTCCAAATGCGAATCACGTGGCAATTGGAACATGTAAGCAAGATGCGCGGAGGTTCGAACCACTGCGCCTTGTGCGACCCGTCGAGCGTGCGAGCGACGTGGAGCTGCGTGTTCGCTGGCTTCCACGAGTAGTAGACAATCGGGTCCGGATGCGCGAGCTCATCCACGCGCACAAGTTTCTTCGTAAAGTGCACAGGAGCCACGGTCGCATGCCCTTCGCTTCCTTGTCCTTCTTGCGTAGCATCATCCGTATTTGCGAGTCGCCACACCTTCAGCCGGCTTTGTCCGGCTTGTAGCGAGGCAAATACAAACTCTGACGGCGAGAACTTGACGATTTCGTTGGCTATAGCAGAGTGGTTCGTAATGCGCCAGATCACCTGCGCCTCGGGGATGACCCCATCCGCAGCTGGCACTTTGCCTGCGTTGTAGTTGTGGATATCGAGGATACCGATCCCGTCTCCCTCGGAGAACAAGAGTCGCTCAGCACACCGCGAGAATGAGAAGCTGTGGATGCGCTTGGCACCGCCATCACTTGACTCGGTCTGCTGCTGCAGTTGAAGCTGCCACATCGGCGCAAAATGCACTTTCGTTTGGCGCTTCGTGTGCTTCTTCGTTTCGGTCGTATCGCTATCACCACCCTCGTCATCGTCATGAGTGAGCTGCGGCGCGTGGATGACGAGATGCGTAGCCGAGAGCGACGCGAGCTTGGCGTGGAAGGCGCTCCAGCGCACCTTGGTGATGGTGCTGGCGTGGCCCGAGGGCGCGAGCGTGCTCAGCAGGATGAAGTCATCACTGTCGTACAAGTGAATCTGCTGCTGCGTGGGCACGGCTACGACGTTGCATCCGTCCACGCGCACCCAGCTCCACGCGCGCATGTTGCTCCGTTGGCCGCCATGGTCGCTCATGGCGTTGCTCTTGTGGATCCAGATTATCAAGCTTTTCTTATTTTGGGTTCTTGCAACATCTTGAACTGTGAGGTAATTTTGGTTACACGCAGGAAAAGCGGATCCTCTATAGTAAATTATAAACCATACACATTTTGTGAATGATGCTCCAAAATAGAATACCCTTTCATTTTCGTTTAAGGTTATTGTCCTTGGATTTCAAATATGGCTTCTACTTTTCGATGTGCATATTTCTATATAAATCTCAAGCTAAATGTCCATTTCGGATGGTAAATCCAAAACCTCCTGGGGAAAGGCAATTTTTTTGCTACCGTGAAATCCCGTGGTTTAGACTTGTGTTTGTATGCGAATCCTTCTTTTTGAGCGGTATTCTCGAATAAAAGAACAAAAGCAAACTTACAGCAAATATTCGATAAAATACAAATAACATTAAAGTGTACAGTAAGTGATGTGTTATGAGTCGAAAAATACTTTATTTGATATGTTTGAGATCTTTTGCGAACATATTGTGGTTTTCGCCAAGCGAAGACGATGGCATAGTGAATCCAAGATGTGCGTCTTTTGTTGTAGACATGTGAAGCAACACTTGCGCAACATTAACTGACAGCTAACCTATTTTAGTACATTTCGAACAAGAACAATGTTCATAAAACAGCTCATTAGCGTGTGCTTCGACTTGCAGCAGCAGCTTTTCACTTCTGTGGTGCTTTTGTGAATCATGGAACGTATACACAACGCTTCAATCCTATTGCTTGGTAAAGCTGTTGCTATCAAAGCGTCGGGGTCTAAGTAGGCGCTTCATGCGTGCCGCGTGCCAGGCACGACGACACCTGCGTTTGCACGAAACACAACTGTTTTGGATCGGACAAATAGTAAAATGTCCGAAGTAAAGGGGTGTCGATTGTGCGTTTGACCTCGCACGAAATGATCTGTTCCAGCACGAGCTCGAATTCCGATCACACATGTGCTGACAACTCTTGCGATACTGGAAGGTCTGAAGGTTCTGAAGACAGCCATCACACAGTGGATCGAGCGCCTGGCACTTTTTTCTCGAGCCGAAATTCCTACCGTGGGGGGGGGGTTGAGATGATCTCTTCGGACATATGGTTGTCTTGAGATGCCTCGAAGAAGACGAGCTTCAGCATTCTGGATATGATAGCAGCCTGACGTACTCGCCTTTCACTCTCGCGTCACAGGCGTGTCCTGCTGAAATCTTTCCTTGCATTTTAGCCATTAAAGATCCTCTGCCACTCGCTCGAGTGCCCGTCAGTAATCTGCGGGTTTTCTTGCGAAAATAGATCCCTTTTTATAGAGCACAGGCACAGCAGACCCAGATCTGCGCCAGTTTGATACTATACCCAGAATATTTGTATAGTATGACGTAAACATTCTGTACAATATTTCCTCAATGTACTGATATGTACACATTAAGCATTTGTTTCGTTAAAAACAGACTGACGTTATTTTGCACACTTTATGGATAAAAATGGAACTGTGTGCTTGTCCTGCTCTTTTTGGTTGTTTGTTTGCTTGTTGCGGACGGACGACCTTTCTCCATTGCTTCTCTCTCGCACGCGACGGACACACTCGAGCAAGCACGCGCGTCTCAGTCGCCCGTTCTCGCTCGCTCTCTCAGCGCATTAGCAGCCAACAGCCAGTCGCAGCACCGGAGAGTCCGCCTGTGTGCGTGATCAATACGTCTATACCCACCTGCGCCTGCACGCAAATTAAATAAATCCGGCCACCGATGGGCAACTGCTGCTCGGTAATCGACTGCAAGGACTCAGCGCATGATGCCACTCGCCCGCACGCACCGGTAGTGCATGTGCCAACAGCCGGACAGCAAGCCAACGGCAGTGCGAATGGCCACGTGAACCTGAAGCCAGTGGAACAGCGTGAGAAGCCGCCGCCACAGCAGCTTCAGGCCCACGAGAACGGCGTCGAAGTCGTCACGGACCCGCTCGCCGAAGACCCGGCGCTGTCGTCGTCGCCCACGGAGTCAACGCAGCAGCAGCGGCAGTCTCCGCAGCAGCGGTCACCGTCAACAAAGTCTGTCGCGAGCGGCAGAACGCAGCCGGAGGGACCGGGTCCGACCCACACGCTGCAGATCGGCGACTACAACCTGCGCTACTCATACTACTCCAAGCGCGGGTACTACCCGGAAGGTGTGTTTGCTCGCTCGCATGTCCTCTGTGCTGCTATATCAATTATATTGTACTGACGTCTTTGTTACTTGTGTGTGTCTGCTTCTGTAGCGCGCAAGAAGGCGAACCAGGACAGCTATTACTGCGAGACGCACTTCGCGGGTGACGACCAGAAGGCGTACTTCGCCGTGTTCGACGGCCACGGTCAGTTTGGTGACATTTGCTCCCAGTTCGCGGCGGAACTGGTACGAACTTTGAGTTGTGTCTGTGTGTCTTTTTGTTTGGCTTGTGGTCGATAATGAGGCTCGTGCTCATTTTCTCGGTCTGTTGTTACTGCTGATTTCGTGCAGCTTCCTGAGAACATCGTCAAGCACCTTCAAGAAAACGTTGGCGTGCTTCCTGCTCTCACGCGCGGGCACCTGGAGACCAACCAAATGGTTCGTACATCCGAGAAGTGGAGTCGACATGCAGGGACACATGTACTGACTGTATTTCTTGATATCCATTGCTGTAGATGCACGACGCGGCGTTCGATGACTCGATGAGCGGGACGACGTCGATCTCCGTGCTCATCCACGGCAACGAGATCCACATCGCGAACGTCGGCGACTCGCGCGCGATCATCGCTCAGGAGAACCTCAAGGCCACGGGGCCGTACGAGGACATGTCACTGGTCGCGAAGCCGCTCTCGATCGACCAGACTCCGTTCCGAAAGGTGAGCTTTCACAGATTTCACAGGCATCCTTTCCGTGTCAAACGTTGTCATTGAGCTTTGAATGAATTTGCCTATGCTGCCGCTGCGGTTGAACAGGACGAACGCGAGCGCGTGAAGAAATGCGGTGCTCGTATCCTGACAGTCGACCAGGTGGAAGGCTTTGAGCCCATTCACGAAAACTGGGGACTGAACCTCGGCGACGAGATCGATGAGAACGGAGACCCGCCACGCATCTGGCACCCGTACGGACAGTACCCAGGAACTGCGTTCACGAGAAGTATCGGAGACCTCGTGTCGGAGGAGCTGGGAGTCATCGCCGAGCCCGAGATTCTGTGTAAGGCATTGAACGCGCACGACAAGTTCATCGTCATCGCCAGTGACGGTGTCTTCGAGTTCCTCACGAGTCAGAGCGTCATCGACATTGTGAAGAAGTTCGACAGCCCGTCAGATGCGTGCCAGGCTTTGGTCGAAGAGGCGTACAACCGCTGGCTGCAGTACGAGGTCCGCACGGACGACATCACTGCGATCTGCATCTACCTCGACGGGCTCACCGCCAACCGGGACCTGGCGCGCGGAAGTATCTACGTGGGTGGAGAAGTGCTGGACCTCCAGTCCATGCAGCGTCCAGTCCGTGGCATTGGGAAGAAGGACTATGGTGCGCGCAACACGATCGTAGGTACGGAGGCAATTCGCCTTTCGCTCACCGAGGGACTATTCGATGGCGAAGACCCGACGTCCTTGTACGACTTTGGCGACGACGGCGGAGAGAAGTCGGACTCGGAGATCAAGTGGATCAAGGAAATCGTGCAGGGCAACTTTTTGTTCAACCATCTCAGTGACGAGAAGGTAAGTGGTGGTTTGCCTGCGTTCTTCGAGCGTATCATGTCACTGTTATACAAATCTGACGTTCTTTGTGTTATGATTCGCAGATCTTGGAGGTCATTTCGGTACTGAAGAAGGTGGAAGTCGACGCTGGTGACGTGGTGATTCGTCAAGGAGCGCCTGGCGACACTTTCTACTTGGTACGAACTCTTTCCTGTCTTTAATGTGCACTTGTTGCGTGCATTGTTTGTGATCAAGTGACGTCTAACTTTCTCTCTTGCTTTGCCTTGCTAGATTGACAGTGGCGAGTTTGAGGTCCGCGTGGTGCCAGAACACGTGCAACCGCCTCAGATCGAGAACAACACTGTTGCTCCAGACCAGTACGGCGAGATTGTCCACGTGTACAAGTCTGGAGCACACCTCCACCCAACCTTTGGCGAGCTGGCGCTGATCTACTCGAAGCCGCGAGCGGCGACGGTGATTGCGAAAGAAAAGGGAGCGCTGTGGGCTCTCGACCGCCTCGCGTTCCGCAGTATTTTGATGCGCGGACGACCGATGCGCGACGTCGTCCACCGCCTTCGCCAGATTAGTCTGCTGCGCCCGCTCACTGTCGCGCAGACGAACCTCGTGGCCGAGGAAATGAAGCTGATGACGTTCGAGGAGGGTCAGTTCATTCTCCACGAAGGCATGAACGAGCCTGGCTTCTTCTTGATCACGAGTGGCAAGGTGGAGTCGACTTCCAAGCAGAACAATCTCGGCAACATCCAGCTGAAGACACTCGACTACTTTGGCGAAGTCGCGCTTGTTCGACGGAGATCGATCAGGTTTGTGACAGCAGTGCTTTCTCGATGACGGATGGCTATAATGTTGCGTGTCTAACCATCTCTCTGTCTTTGATTATCTAGTCAGCGCACTCTTCGTGCGTTGGAGCAAACAGAATGCCTGTTCATCACAAAGGAGACATTTGAACAGTCCGTCGGCAAGCTCTCCTCGATTTTGGAGAAGGACAAGATTCGTCGATACCGCAAGGAGCGCATCGCCGAGGGACGCAAGACCGCAAAGGTGCGTTCAATGCTATCTGATCTGTGGTGTGTATGGCTCTGTTTTCTCACTGCTAATGTGTATGCTTTTATGTATTAGTCGACCGGATTTGTTTTGTTCGATGAGCCGAATGAATCGGTTGGCCTCCCAAAGTCGATCGATCAGCTTGAAATCGTCGGTAGTGTGTTCTCGGACGTCACCAACACTGTCCGCTTGGTGATGGTGAAGGGCTCGTCGCCGCCGCAGTTCATGACACTGCGTTCCGTGAGCAAGCAAGCGATCTTCGATGCGAGCATGCAGAAGCACGTTGTCGGCGAGCGGGACATTTACGTGTCCTTGTACGAGAAGAACGCGCTTGTGCCGAACGTGTGCGGCATGAATACGAACGATACCGATATCCACCTCCTGTACAGCACGCAAGTCGTAGGAAGCTTGGAGAGCTTCCTCGATGGCGAGAGCCACGGCGAGTCGTTCGTTCGCTACTACGCGGCCCAGGTCGTGCTTGCTCTCGAGTTCCTGCACTCAGAAGGGATCGTGTCGCGTACCGCGGATCCGACAAACTTGATGGTCGATCGCAACGGCAACATCAGAATGCTGAACCTCAGGTATCGTGTGGTGCTTTGCTGCTGCGCTAACTCAAGGAACGGTTTCTAATGCGCGTATGTGTTGTACTTGTAAACAGATTGTCCAAGTATGTTGGTCGCGGCAGGACGTACACTGTTTGTGGAACACCGGAGTATCTGTCTCCAGAACAGATCAAGGGTGAGGGTCACAACATTGCCGCAGACTACTGGTCGCTCGGCGTGCTCATGTACGAGCTCCTGTGCGGTCACACGCCATTCTCGCTCGAGAAGAAGGACGACATTGAAATTTTGAACCAGATCACGACGTTCCGACCGGTAAGTCGCACTAGAGAGTATCTTGAATCGGGTGCCCATGGTCTAATCTCATGTTTGCTGTTCAGGAACAACTCACGTGGCCCGAGAACGCGAGCGCGGAAGTGAAGGACATCATTCAGAAGCTCCTGTGCCCAGAGCTCACAGCGCGTCTCGGCTTCCAAGACGTGAAGGCCAATTTTGCGCACAACGTGTGCGAAGGCATCAAACGCCACCCGTTCTTCGCTGGCACTTCGTGGGAAGCGACGAAGATCGGATCGTTTGCGGTACGTTCGTCATCCTTTCTCTCGCTTTGCTAAGTCTTCTGGAGCGATACTAACAACCTCGTTTCTGTGCCGCAGGCTCCTCTTGAGGCCGAAGCAGCGGGTAAATTCAAGCAGATCACGGCAAACGGTGCTGGGCAGGATCTCAACATCGGCACTCCGTACACCGGCGACTTCGAGTGGCTCACGGGCTTCTAAGGCAAACGCAAGCAGCATAGAATCTGTGAGTGATCTCAACATTGGTATCAAGTACACAGGCATCGTCCAGTAATTGACTCACAAGGTTCTGGCAACGCAAGCGTCATAGAGTCTGTGTGAACGAATTACCAGCGCTCAACACCTTCGCCAACACCATCAGCACCATCGTTCATCAAACAACCAAGCACCAACTTCGTAATTTCGCAAATAATGTGTTCTTCTACATGTGAATGGTGTTGTTATCTAATGGGGAAGGAAGCTTCTGAACTAACTACAGCAGTTCCTCACTTGGCCACAGCGTAGAAGATCGCCGCGACCACGAGCGGGATCAGTCCCATGAGCGCCTGGCGGTACGTCTGCAGCTGCTCGGTGCTCTTCACCAGCTCCGTCTTCTCTTGAGACAGCGCCTTGGACGCGGTGGTGAGCGCTTGGTTCTCCTGCTTCAGCTCGCTCTTCTCGGCCTCCAGCGCCGTGAGTTTCTCCTTGAGCAGCTGCAGTTCGTGTGTAACCTTGCCGATCTTCTTGTCCTTCTCCTTGAAGCTGTCGTTCAGCTGCTTGCGCGCGTTCTCGGCGGTCGTGAGCTCGGCCTTGGCCTTCGCGAGCGCCTTCTTGGCCTTGTCGGCCTCCGCGGTCTTCTCGTTCAGCTGCGCGTTCGCGCTCTGCGCTGAGCTCTTCCACTTCTGTGTGTGCTTGTGGGTCTCCTTGAGCTCCTCGTTCGCGTCCAGCATCGACGAGCGGGTCTTCTTGAGCATGTCCTCCTGGGACGCGATGAGAGAGCGCAGGTTCTGCACTTCCGTCTCGAACTGCACGCGCTGGCTGGTAGTGGACTCGAGGCGCTCCGTGGCCGCCGACAGCGCCTTCTTGCACGCGTCGAGCTCCTGGGAGAGCGACTTGACCTGGCCGACGCTCGCTGAGGCCGTCTCAGTCGCCTTGTCGGACGCCAGCTTGAGCGTGATCACCTCGTCCTTGAGCGCGCGCACGATCTTGGCGGCCTCCTCCTTCTCAGCCACAACCGACGACGACGCGTTCTTGGCTTCCGCGAAGAGCTTCTCGAGGTCCGCGTGTTTGGCGATCAGACCAGTGTTCTCGGTCTGCAGGTTCGCCAGCAGCGAGTTGAGGTTCAGCTTCTCCTCCCCAAAGATCGTGGACGCTTCTTCGGACTTGGTGGTCAGCGCCTTATTCTCCGCAGTTGAAGTCTCGAGCTGCTGCTTGCTGTGCGCAAGCTCCTTCTCGAGACCCGCGAGCTTGTCCGCAGACGCCTGCAGCGTGGACTCGACCGACGTGAGCTTCTCCAGCAGCGACTTGTTCTCTGCGCGCAGTTGCTGCGCCTCGGCCGTCAACGCGTCCACCTGGGACTTGGAAGCGCTCAGCTCTGTCTGAGCCTTCTCCGCCTGCGACACGAGCTCCTCCGTGTGGCTCTGCTGGGCCGCCGAGTCCTTCGCGGCCTTCTCGGCCTCGACGCGGACCGACTTGGCGTCGGCCTCCAGCTGCGTGTTCTTCTCCTGGAGCTTCTGGTTCGCCGCCTGGAACTCGTCGATGGTCTTCCAGAGCTTGCGGAAGTTCGTGTCGTTGTCCGACTTGGCGTCCTCCGTCTGCTTGAGCGCCGACTGCAGCTTGCTCACTTCGTCGCGCAGCTGCACGTCCGACGCCACGGTGTCCTCGATCTTCTTTGAAAGCGTGGCGTTCGTCTCCTTAAGCTCCGTGACCGACTGAAGCAGGCGTTCCTGCTCTTCGCGCAGCTGACTCTCGGACTCTGACAGCGCCTTGTTCGCCTTCTGCGCGTCCTCGGTCGCGGCCTTGGCCTCAGCAATCTGCTTCTCGAGATCGGCGATCGTCTGTACCTGAGCGTCGGTCAGGCTCTTGTTCGCCTTCCCCGCTTCAGCAAGCTCCTTTTCCAGCGCCGCAATCTTCTGCTCCTGCTTCACGTTCACGACAGCCGCAGCAGGAGCTTCATCGACAGCCTCACTTTTCGCGGTCGCCTTATTCTTCTCGAACTTTGCAGTCGTCTCGATCTTCTTCTCCTCCTCGGCCTTACCAGCTTCGACCTGGGTGGCGAGGAATTCGGTCGTCTTCTTCGTGCGCTCGGCCTTCTTGAGCTCGTCCTCGAGCGCAGCTATAGTAGAATCAGCGTCAATAAGCCATTTCGACAGAGAGTCCGCGCGTTGCAGCAAGCCACCCTCCTCCGCAGCAGTAGCGACAGAAGCTAGAGTTCGATCAGCCGCAGCAATCGCAGAGGAGGCAACAGCAGAAAAAGGAGATGAGTACGTACTGATGTTTTCGTCCGTCTGGTTGTCCGACACTTCTTCCACGACGGCAGCCGCAACTTCCTTCTGTGGCTCTTCGACCTCCGGGGTTTGCTCCTTCACGTCCTCGACCACCGGCTCGTCCGACTCGTTCGAGCTGTCGCCACTGCTAGACGCAGCCTGAGCGGCATCAGCAGCCGCAAGCGACGTAGCAGCAGCGGATTTCTTCTTGGATTTCTTGCGCTTCTTCTTGCCGTTGCTGCTGTTCGTGAGCGAGGTGGCACCGTCGCTGTGCTGGTTGCTCGGCTCGGCCTCCTGTGCGGCAAGCGCCTCCTCTTCCTCCTGCTCCTCCTTAGCCTTCCACAGCTGCAGTTCCTTGCGCAGCGAAACAAGCTTCTTGACCTGCTCGGCCACTTGCTCGAGCGTCACGCCGCCATCGCTCTTGCGCACAAGCTCCTGGAGCTCGCGCACACGCGTGGAGCACACGTCAATCTCGGCTTCGAGCGCGGGTCTGCTTTCGAACTGCATAATGGCTGTTGTTACGGGATCGAACTGGACAAGATCCTGCGGATGGTGATGGTAGTGACTGATACTGAACCGACGGGCTGGTGCACGAAGAGGTGGTGTCCTGAGTCTGTCCGGGTAAGCTAACGACCTGGGCGGAGTGGGGCAAGTTTGAGAGTGGCACCGACCGCCGCTTCCTTCCAGTCGTTTCTTGGAGCTGCTCACGTGAAAAAAGGATCGGCTTGTGATTGAGGGGCACCGAAAAGGAAAAAAGAACGGGAGGGACGCGCATGCGTGTTTTTGGCGAATCAGCGATCGAAGAGCGGGTAGAACATGGAAAGTCATCTTTTCAGCCAATTAAATGGATTAATTTTGTGCATATTGGCCAATTAACGATTGCTGAAAATCTAGAAAAATGTGTGTCCCACATCGATTTGTGCGGTTCTATGCCGTCGTTTAGTGGGTGGTGGCGCGCGCCACATTTGAGTATGTGGGACGATGAGTGGGCCTTGCCACACAGACAAGTAAACAAACTACCTGAAATGGTATTTAATCACAATAGCATCCTCATTTGTGTTTTTCAAATAACTTGGATTTAGTATTAACCAGGTTTCCGATACATTGCAAGGCAAATCCTAACATGGCCCAAACTACCTGAAATGTAAACTAATCACAAATAGCTTCCACTTTCTTGTTTTATAAATGACTTGGATTTAGTATTAACCGGATTTTCGATACATTACAAGATAAATCCAAACATGGACCAAACTACCGTAAACAACATTTAATTTACAAATATCATCCTCATTTGTGTTTTTTCAAATAACTTGGATTCAGTATTAACCAGGTTCTCGATACATTACAAGGTAAATCCTAACATGTACAAAACTACCATAAATAGAAATTAATAACAAATATCACCCACATTCGTGTTTTATAAATGACTTGGATTCAGTATCGACCAGGTTTCCGATACATGGATCGGATACCAACGCGTCGCTTGACGTGCCTGCCTTGTACCTGCCTGACTGTCCGCTGTCTGATGAGGCGCAGCGACTCACTCTCTCCTCCTGTTCCAGCGCTCGTGGTCTTCTGAGCCTGCTCTCGTGAGTGCATACGTCCATAGATGGCGTTCCAGGCGCGCCACCGCTGGATCATCCAGCGGCTGCAGACGTCGCTCGGTTTCCAGGATGAGGCGCAGGTTGAAGAGCTCCTCAAGACGAACCGCAATATGGAGAAGCTCTCGCTTTTCTTTCGCCTCGACGGGCCGCGCAAGATTTTCTTCTACTACCAGCTGCGCCAGAGCGATGACGACATTGCCGCCACAGAGCACAACAGCAACAGCAGCGTTGCGACGCTGGCGACCGAGCGCCGCCGCGAGCTCTTTATCACCGACGGGCTCGAGGACTCGCTACGCGGACGTGCGCTGTATTTTGTCAAGATTCCCAAGGACAGCGCCAATGGTGGTGGTGGTGCCAATGCAATGGAGGGCGCACTGGGCTTCGTTGGCGTCATGCCGACGAGCCCCGAGACGCTTGAGAGCTCTCCGTCCTTGGGCTTCAACCACCTGGACCCGGCGCTCGCGAACGACCACCTGCTGGGCTACGGCGTGCTGGACCCGTCCGTGTTGCTGTCTGTCGAGACGGTGCTCTCGCAGCTCTTCGTGCCGCTGCTCACGAGTCGCGAGGAGAGCGAGTGGGGCAAAGCGGACAACGAGTCGCGCAACGAGTTCATGCACGGGCTCAAGTCTTTTGTTGTGGACATCCAGGAGAACCTCAAGGCCATGAACACGGGACTGGATCTGCGCAAGCCGGACAAGCGCTTCGACCCGAACGACTCGCGCAGCCTCTCGCGGCTCTCGTCCGACGACAGCGCCGTGTTCCATTTCGTGGACCTCGTGCAGGACTGGTGCAAGCAAACCGAGGCATACCTGGAAGACAATGACCAGGGCCGCTGGGAGTCCCACGACGCTGGGCCTAACACGGAGCTCGAGTACTGGAAGCGCCGACTGCAGC
Organism: Globisporangium alternatum; assembly: GCA_023334315.1. Classification (NCBI taxonomy): domain Eukaryota; phylum Oomycota; class Peronosporomycetes; order Pythiales; family Pythiaceae; genus Globisporangium; species Globisporangium alternatum. The sequence goes on along the minus strand of JAASGT010000002.1, from coordinate 55,710 downwards.
GTCTCATGGGCATCACCGAGCAGCTCAAGTCCAAGGAGTGCAAGATGGTCACGGGCGTGCTCAGCGTCGTCTCGAAAGTCCAGGACGGCGGCCTCGACAAGCTCAGCATCGGTGCGCTGCTGCGTCAGTGGAAGCAGATTGACACAAACATCACAGAGGCCTCGAACGAAGCCAAGGACAACGTCAAGTACCTCGCGACGCTCGAGCGCTTCATCGAGCCGCTGTACACCGGCTCGCCCGGGTCTGTCGTCGACGCGCTGCCGGCGCTCATGAACTCGGTCAAGATGATCCACACCATCGCGCGGTACTACAACACGACGGAGCGCATGACGAAGCTCTTTATGAAGATCACTAACCAGATGATCACGCTCTGCAAGAAGAGCATCCTGGGCAAGGATCCACCGGAGAGCATCTGGGACAAAGACCCCGAGGCGCTATTGGTTGATTTAGAATCGTGTCTGAAGCTCAACGAGGCGTACCAGGAGCAGTACCGACTGACCAAGGACAAGCTGCTGACGATGCCGAAAGGCAAGCAGTTTGACTTCAGCGAGACGCAGATCTTCGGCAAGTTCGACTTGTTCTGCCGCCGCGTCGTGAAACTCATCGACATGTTCAGCACGATCCACCAGTTCCGTTCGCTGGCGCTGCATTCATTAGAAGGAATGGACACGTTGCTGGCGTCCTTCAACACGATCATCGCCGAGTTCAAGCGCAACAAGCACGACCTGCTCGACTACCACAACAACAAGTTCGACCGCGACTACGTCGAGTTCAATATCCAGATCTCGGACCTTGAGGCCTCGCTGCAGCAGTTCATCAACGTGAGCTTCGACAGCATCACGAGCATCGAGCAGTCGCTGATCCTGCTCAAGCAGTTCCAGTCGATCCTGCAGCGCGAGAGTCTGCGCACGGACCTCGACTCCAAGTTCACGGTCATCTTCCACAACTACGGCCTCGACCTCACGAACGTCCAGGACATCTACGAGAAGTACCGCCACGACCCGCCCATTGCGCGCAACCTTCCGCCCGTAGCAGGCAACATCCTCTGGTCTAGACACCTGCTGAGGCGCATCGAGGAGCCCATGCGCAAGTTTGAGAGCAACCCGACCGTGTTGTCCACCAAAGATTCCAAGAAGATCATCAAGATGTATAACAAGGTCGCGCGCACGCTCGTGGCTTTTGAGTACCTGTGGTACGAGGCCTGGTGCCGCTCGGTCGAGACTGCGAAGGCCGGACTGCATGCGACGCTGATCATCCGGCACCCGGAGACCGGCCGCCTCTTTGTGAACTTTGACAAGGAGATCCTGCAGCTCATTCGCGAGGCCAAGTGCCTCGACCGCATGGGCATCGAAGTACCCGAGAACGCCAAGATGGTCATGCTCCAGGAGGACAAGTTCAAGATGTACTACAACGACCTCACGTACACGCTCAAGGAGTACGACCGCGTGACGTCCAAGATCATCCCCGTCACGGCCACGCTGCTCACGCCGCACCTGGAAGACCTGCAGCAGAAGCTCCGACCTGGCATGGTCACGCTCACGTGGACAAGCATGAACATTGACGCGTACAAGATGCAGGTGCACTTTGGGCTCCAGCGGCTCGAGGAACTCATCAACAACGTCTACGACATCATCGAGAACCGTATTGAGAAGAACCTGAAAGTCGTCTCGCGCGCCTCGCTTGTATACTTGCCCACGGACCAGTCGTTTGCATTAGACGACTTTGTGCGCATCCAGGAGAAGCACGTGGGGACCGTGACTGTGCTGCTCAGCGCCAAGAACGTCGAGATCGAGAACGCCGTCGAGGACGTCCTGCGCGCGCTCTGCGAGTACACGCTCGACACCACGCCGTCGGCGTCGCTCGTGACACTGCCGTTGTCGCCCAATGGCTCGTCGCAGCCCATGACGACGATCCCGGACGAGCACGGCGAGCACATTGTGTGCGACCAAGCGTCCGTAGCCGCCTTTCGCGCGCACTACAAGCACTTGTTCTACCGCGCGCTGCTCAATTGCACCAAGCAGTCGCTCAATGCGATTAAGAAGCGCGTGTGCTCCAAGGCCGGCACGGGCTTTTTGTTCCTCGAGCGGCCGTTCTTCGAGGTCGACGTGCAGCTCTCCGTGCCCTCCGTACGGCTGAGCCCGTCGCTCGATGACATCCAGAGAGCGATCAACCGCTCGGCTGTGGCTGTGCTGAAGTGCTCCAAGAGCCTGCACGAGTGGGGCCAGCAGAACATCTTTCCCGAACACACGCGCGTGAGTCTCTTTGAGAAGCTCGGGTGCGATACTGAAATCATCAAGGTGGCGATCCTACTCACGGGCGCACTGCATGGCACGAAGAACCAGGTGCACGAGTACCTCACGACGTTCAAGAAGTACGACTGGCTCTGGAAAGAAGACATGGAGTTCCGGTACAACCAGTTCATGAAGCGCAACCCGTTGATCCAGGACTTTGAGAACGAGCTCAAGAACTTCATGAGCGTCGAGGCCGAGATCAACCACATCGCTCCGGTTCACAACATCGCCGTACTGTCGCTCAACACAAAGAACCTCAAGCTCCAGCTGCGCAACGAGTGCCGCCAGTGGAAGGTGCAGTACTCGGACAAGGTCCACCAGCAGGCGCGCGCAGCGCTCACGAACCTCATGGAATATGTGCGCGTGACGACGCTCAAGCTCGCCACGTCAGTGGACTCGCTCGACTCGCTGCGATTCGTCATGGGCGTCTTGCGCGAGATCCGCGAGCGCGAGTCCGCGATCGAGATGGAGATCAATCCGATCATCGACATGTACGAGATGCTCGAGCATTTTCTGCCAGGAGGGTACATGGACAAGGAAGAGATGGACCAGAAGAGCGTTATCCGGAGCTTCTGGCGCAAGCTCGTCGACTACGCGGAAGAGGTGACCGACAACCTATCGGACGTCCAGGGAATCTTCAAGAAGCAGCTCATCAAGGACGTCAAGGACTTTCAGGTTGACATCCTCCAGTTCCGTTGCGACTACAACGAGAACGGCCCCATGGTCTCGGGTTTACAGCCCGCGGAGGCCGTTGAGCGCCTCAAGAGGTTCAAAGATCTGATCCTCACGCGTGAGAGGAAACTGGAGGTCTACTCGGCCGGTGAAGAGCTCTTTGGGGTGCGCCCCACAGAGTACCCGGAGCTCGTGCGCACCAAGAAGGAGTTGGCGCTGCTGGACCAGCTCTACGGACTCTACATGGACGTCGTGAACACCATGGACGAGTTCAAGGCCATCACGTGGAGCCAGGTGAGTGGGAGCATCCAGCGCATGAGCGATGCGTTCAGCGGCTTTGATTTGCGCTGCAAGAAGATGCCCAAGAAGCTCTGCGAGTGGGAGGCGTACCACATCTTACGAAAAGACATCAACGAGTTCCTCGAGATGCTCCCGCTCATCCGGGAGCTCAGCAGGGAGAGCATCAAGGCGCGCCACTGGGAAGAGCTCATCAAGATCTGCGGCCAGAACTTATTGGTGGAGAGCGAAAGCTTCAAGTTCCAGGACATCCTCGAAGTGAAGCTGCTTACGTGGAAGGAGGACGTGGAGAACATCTGCGAGAGCGCGCAGAAACAGCTGCAGATCGAGAACAAGATCAAGGACATCAAGGAGCGCTGGGCGGGCACGTCGTTTGAGTTTGGCGAGTGGCGCTCACGCAATGTGCCCATCCTGAAGGGCTACGGCCTCGTGATAGAGGACCTCGAGGACAGCCAGCTGCAGCTCCAGGCCATGCTCAGCATGCGCCACGTCGTGTTCTTCAAGGACAGCGTGCAGGCCAAGCTCGCGCAGCTGTCCGACACGGCCGACATTCTCGAGCTCTGGATCAAGGTGCAGACGTTGTGGATGTCGCTCGAGTCCGTGTTCACCGGTGGGGATATCGCCAAGCAGATGCCGTTGGAGGCCAAGAAGTTCGCCAAGATCGACAAGGACTGGCTGCGCGTCATGAGCAAGGCGTCCGAGATCGGCTTCGTGGTCGGCTGCTGCTCAAACGAGCTGCTGCGCACGACGCTCCCGATTCTCTTTGGCGAGCTCGAGAAGTGCCAGAAGAGCCTCGAGGGCTACCTGGAGCAAAAGCGCAAGAAGTTCCCGCGGTTCTACTTCGTGTCCAACCCGCTGCTGCTGCTGATCCTCTCACGCGGCTCGGACCCCATGGCCGTGCAGCAGTACTACGAAAAGATCTTTGACAGCATCAACCAGGTCGTGCATGAGGACAAGCCCAATGGCGACAAGCGCAAGATCCTGAAGCTCAAGAGTATAATAGGGAGCGACGAAGAGGTGATCACGCTCGTGCGGCCGGTAGTGGCCGATGGGAACATTGAGGACTGGCTCGGCATGGTTGAGAAGGAGATGCGGCACACGATGAAGGCCATCTGTCGCCAGGCGGCCGCCGAGTGCAATGCCGGCGGCTCATTGCGAGACTTTGTGTCGAAGTACTGTGGACAGTTTGCGCTCCTGGGCATTCAGCTGAGCTGGACGGCCGAGTGCCAGGACGCACTGCAGAAGTGTCGGTCCACGAAGGGCATCATGCAGCAGACGACCAAGAAGCACGGCTCGATGCTCTCGGAGCTCTCGTCCTGGTGCTTGACGGACCTGGGCACCAAGATGACGCGCACGAAAGTCGAGACGCTCATCACGATCCAGGTGCACCAGCGCGACTGCTTCCTCGAGCTCTGTCGGCTGTACAAGGAGAAGAAGATCGCGGACGCCAACGACTTTGAGTGGCTCAAGCAGGCGCGCTTCTACTGGAAACCGGCGCCCGCAGGCCACGACCACGTGGGCGCTGACGCCTGTGTGATCTCGATCTGCGACGTCGATTTCAAGTATTCGTTCGAGTACCTCGGCTGCAAAGAGCGACTCGTGATCACGCCGCTGACGGACAGAGCCTACATCACGCTCTCCCAGGCGCTGGGCATGCACCTTGGTGGGGCTCCCGCTGGCCCCGCCGGCACGGGCAAGACCGAGACTGTGAAGGACCTGGGCAGGAGCCTTGGCGTGTACGTGATTGTGACCAACTGCACGGACCAGCAGCGGTACTCGGACATGGCCAAGATCTTCAAGGGTTTGTGCCAAGGCGGACTCTGGGGCTGCTTTGATGAGTTCAATCGGATCGAGCTGCCCGTGCTGTCGGTCGTGGCGCAACAGGTGCTCGCAATCACGAATGCCAAGCGCGTGCAGAGCACGTCGTTCTCGTTCCCAGGTGATCCGCAGGCCATCACACTGAACCAGGACGTGGCGTACTTCATCACGATGAACCCAGGGTACCAGGGCCGCCAGGAGCTGCCGGAGAACCTCAAGGCGCTCTTTCGAGGGGTGTCAATGATGGTGCCCGACCGCGAGATCATCATGAAGGTCAAGCTCTGCTCCGTGGGCTACGACTCGTTCGCCGAGCTCGCGCGCAAGTTCAAGACGTTGTACAACATCTGCGAGGAGCAGCTTTCCAAGCAGCGTCACTACGACTTTGGACTCCGCAATATCTTGTCCGTGCTGCGCACGGCAGGCACGACGAAGCGCAACAACCTCATGGCGAACGAGGAGCTCCTGCTCATGACGACGCTGCGGGACATGAACCTCTCGAAACTCGTGGCGCAGGACATCCCGATCTTTCTGTCACTGCTGCGCGACATCTTTCCAGGCATTGAGCAGAGCCCGTCGACGTCTGGCTCGGGGGCCAAGAGCGCCGAGATCGCCGCGGCCATCAGCCAGGTGCTGCAAAAGAACAACCGCGTGGCCCACTCGACATGGACGACCAAGGTGCTGCAGTTCTACGACACGACCATTGTCCGCCACGGGATCATCCTCGTGGGACCCGCGGGCTCGGGCAAGTCCGAAATCTTTCGGACGCTGCAGTCCGCACTGAGCGTCCAGACTAAGACGCCCCACCGACAGATTCGCATGAACCCGAAGGCGATCCGACCCGAGGAGATGTTTGGCGAGACCGACAAGCTCTCGGGCGAGTGGGTCGACGGCGTCTTCGCCGCGATCTGGGCCAAGTTTAACGACCGCACGCGCAAGGACGTGTCGTGGATCGTGTGTGACGGGCCCGTGGATGCCATTTGGATCGAGAACCTCAACACCGTGCTGGACGACAACAAGATCCTCACGCTGGCCAACGGCGACCGCATCCCCATGACCGAGAACTGCAAGCTTATGTTCGAGGTCGAGGATCTAAGGAACGCGTCCCCGGCGACCGTGTCCCGGGCCGGCATCATCTACGTGAGCGAGACGGACTTGGACTGGGAGCCGGTCGTTCACGGCTGGCTGCTCACGCGGCCCGAGGGCTACCGTGAGGTCCTCCGCAAGTGCGTCAAGGTCCTCGTGGGCTCAAGTGGTAATAGTGGTGGTGGGGGCGGCCCAGGCCACCTCTTTGAGTTCTTCAACAAGCAGTGTCGTCCCGTGATCGCCATGCCGCGCGTGGCGCTCATGCAGTCATGTCTCAACCTGCTGCATAGTCTGCTGCTGCGTTGTGAACTCAGTGAAGCTGGGCCGGACCAAGAGCTCGAGCTTAAGCGCTTGTTCGCCTTTGCGCTCTGTTGGACCATTGGGGGCGTGCTGGACCTCGACGACCGCGTCAAGCTCAACCAATTCCTGAGCGAGAAGGCGCCGACGGCGTTCCCAAAGAGCGATTCAACAGCAGGTGGCAGTGAGCCCAGTAGCAAGACGGTCGCGACGACCATTTTCGACCATTTCCTGCACTCATCAACGCTCGAGTGGGAGAAGTGGACCTTCGAGGCCACGGAGAACCTGCTCACAACCACGGACAACGTCGCGAGCCTCATCATCCCGAACGCCGACACGGCGCGCTCGCTGTATTTGATCGAACACCTGCACGCGTGCCAATTCCCCGTGATGCTCGTGGGCGAGACCGGCACGGGCAAGTCTACGATCGCGCGGCTCTTCTGCGAGAGCAGTCGGCGCTTTGCTGGCACGGACGACCTCACGTTCAAGAACGTCATCTTCTCGGGCGCGAGCCAACCCGGTGGCTTCCAGAGTGTCATTGAGACGGAGCTGGAGAAGCGAGGGGGCAAGACCTTTGGGCCTGCGAACGGGAAGAAGCTCACGTTCTTCCTCGACGACCTCTCGATGCCCGCGCTGAACGACTGGATGGACCAACCGACGCTCGAGGTGGCCAGGCAGCTTATCGAGACGAGCACTCTGTGCTTCTTGGACAAGGACAAGCGCGGCGACATCAAGGTGATCGAGGATCTGCGGTACATCGCGGCCATGAGCCACCCGAAGGGTGGCAAGAACGACATTCCGAATCGACTCAAGCGGCACTTCATGGTGCTCAACATCCTCTCGCCTACGGTCGAGCTTGTTGAGGCGATCTACGGTCAGATGGCTCGCTGGCGCTTCGCGGACATTGACAATGGCGCGAAGAAGGCGATCCTGGACGTCGCATCCAAGCTCGCGACGGCCTCGAGCCACTTGTGGACGTGGATGCGCAGATCCATGCTGCCGACACCGCAGAAATTCCACTACTTCTTCAGCATGCGCGAGCTCAGCCGGTGCTACCAGGGCGTCATGCGCGCGCCGCTCGACAGTATTACATCTGAGCGCGTGCTCGTCAAGCTCTGGCGCCACGAGAGCGAGCGCGTGTTCAGCGACCGACTCGTCACGATCGAGGACAAGCACAAGTTTAGGGACGAGATCGCGCTCATCGCCGACTCGGTGCTGCTCAAGCCGCCGCACACGAAGGAGAAGCAGCAGCTGGACCCGCACGTGATCTTCGTCGACTTTCTCCGCGAAGCCGTCGTCGATGAGTACGGCGAGGTCGTCGAAGAGGCTCCCAAGTACTATGAGAGTGCGCTGAGCATCCAAGCTGTGCGAACGCGTACGGATCAGCTCTTGGTCCAGTTCAACAGAGAGAACCCGGGCAAGAAGCTCTCGCTGATCCTCTTCGACGAGGCGCTGCTGCATCTCGTGCGCATCTCGCGTGTGCTGGGCATGCCACAGAACAACATGATGCTCGTGGGCGTTGGCGGGTCCGGAAAGCAGTCGCTCGCGCGTCTGGCGTCCATTATCGCCGGCAACCAGATCTTCCAGATCACGATCACCAAGACCTATAGCTTGATTTCGTTCCTCGACGACCTGCGGTCGCTCTTCAAGCTCGCGGGTCAAGTGGGCAAGGGTGTGTCGTTCGTCATCACGGAGGCCGAGATCAAGGACGAGTCCTTTCTCGAGCAAATCAATTCGCTGCTCGCGAACGGCGAGATCCCGGGCCTGTTCCCGCGCGACGAGCTCACGGTCATGGCCAGCGAGCTGCGCAACGTGATGCAGAAGGCGCGGCCGGAGCTGCCGGACTCGCTCGACAACCTCATCCGGTTCTTCTTTGACCGCGTGCGCAAGAACCTCCATCTGCTGCTCTGTCTCTCGCCCGTGAGCAAAAGCTTCGCCGACCGCTGCCGCGAGTTCCCAAACCTCATCTCCGGCTGCACGATCGACTGGTTCCTGCCGTGGCCCGAGGAAGCGCTCGTGGCCGTGAGCAACGGATACCTGGAGCACTTTGCGATCGAAGGAGCCGTGGCGGTCAAGGAGAGCCTGATCGCGCAGATGGGCCACATCCACCAGGTCGTGGTCGAGACGTGTGGCGAGTATTTTGCCAAGATGCGACGGCACGTATTCCAGACACCGCGATCCTTCCTGCACTTTCTCACCGTGTATAAAGACCTCTACAGCGAGAAGCTCGTGGAGATCAACAAGAACGAGAGCTCGATCAACATTGGGCTCCAGAAGCTCGTCCAGGGTGCGCAGGATGTCGAGAAGATGAAGGTGATCCTGAAGGAGGAGGAGTCCAAGCTCGTGGTCGCCGAGGCCGCGGCCAACAAGATGCTCGAGAACCTCCAGGTCAAGTCGCTCGAGGCCAAGAAGGAAAACGACATCGTGTCGAAGATCAAGGAGCAGTGCCAGTCCGACGCGACGATCATCTTGAAGGAGAAGGAGGACGCCGAGGAGGATTTGAAGAAGGCGCAACCGTTCCTAGACGAGGCCGAGCGTGCCGTGAGCAGCATCAAGCCGAACGACCTGAACGAGCTCAAGAAACTCGCCAAGCCGGGGGACATCATCAAGCTCATCTTTGACTGCGTCGCGATTCTGCAGATGATGCCGCTGCTCAAGATCGAGAAGTCGCTGATCACGCTGGGCGTGGGGAAAGACAAGAAGACCTTTGATTTCGTGCTCGACTCGTTCCAGATCGTCAAGTCCGGGATGCTGGCCGACACGCGCTTCCTGCAGAACATCTTTTACTTCTCCAAGCACCTCAAGGATAACATCAACGACGAGACGATCGAGCTCATGACGCCGTACATGGACCTTGAAGGCTTCTCTGCTCCCGTGGCGAAGAACGCCTCGAAGGCTGCAGAGGGGCTCTTCTGCTGGGTCAAGGCCATGAGCATGTACCACGAAGCGTCGAAGGTGGTCAAACCCAAGCTCGAGGCGCTGCGCATCGCCGAGGGCAAGTTCGAAGCCGCGCAGGCGAGCCTCCAGTCCTCAGAGGAGAAGCTCATCAAGTGCCAAAACGTGCTCACGCGCCTACAGGAAGACTTTCAGACCCAGATGGAGGAAAAAGCCAAAGTCGAAGAGTACGCGCATGCGACGAAGAAGAAGATGGAGCAGGCCACCGCGCTGATCAACGGTCTCGGCGGCGAGAAGCAGCGCTGGACAGAGGACTCGAACCGTTTCGTCGAGCGCAAGATGCACCTCGTGGGCGACTGCGCGCTCGCATCGGCGTTCCTGTGCTACGGTGGCCCATTCAACCGCGAGTACCGCGAGCTGCTGATGCTCAAGCGCATTCCACAGGAGCTCACGAACAAGTACATCCCGATCACGACGGACTTTTCGCTGGATTCGTTCTTAGCTGACCCAGGCATGATCAGCGACTGGAACATGCAGGGGCTGCCGTCCGATCCGCTGTCAATCCAGAATGGCCTCCTCGTCGCAAGAGCCGCTCGGTTCCCGCTCCTGATCGACCCTCAGGGCCAGGCGCTCTCGTGGGTGCTGAACCGCGAAGCCGAGCACTTACCGGCATTCGGGGTCGTGTCAATCGCAAGCCCCAAGCTGCGCGACCACCTCGAGTTCTGCGTGAACGAAGGTAAGGTGCTCGTGCTGGACGGCGTGGACCAAGACGTGGACCCGATCCTGAACAACATCTTGGACAAGAACATCGTCGTCAAGGCCAAGACCAAGTTCGTCAACATCCTCGATCGCATGTGCGAGTACAGCGACGACTTCCGGCTGTACATGACCACGCGTCTGCCGAACCCGCACTTTTCACCGGAGCTGCAGGCGCGCACGATGATCGTCGACTTCACAGTCACACAGAGAGGGCTGGAGGAGCAGCTCCTCGCGCGCGTTATCCAGAAGGAGCAGAAATCTCTTGAAGAGCAGCTGTTGCGCGTGCAGTCGGACCTGAACACAAACACCAAGTCGCTGCTGGCGCTCGACTCGTTGCTGCTCGACCGACTCTCGGCAAACACGGGGAACCTGCTGGATGACTTGGACCTCATTACCGTGCTAGCGAGCACGAAGCTCAAGGCGACCGAGGTGAACGACAAGATCGTGGCTGCTGAGGAGATGAAGAAGGGCATCGACGAGAAGCGCGAGCACTACCGGCCCGTGGCTACCCGCGGCTCCGTGCTCTACTTTGGCATCGTCGAGTTTTCGGTCGTGAACGCAATGTACCAGATCTCGCTCGACCAGTTCCTCGTGCTCTTCAGGAAGTCGATCGACGTCTCGGAGCGCTCGTCGCTGGTCTCCAAGCGCGTGAGCAACATCATCGACACGCTCACGTACATCGTCTACCGGTACATCAACCGCGGGCTCTACGAGAAGGACAAGCTGAGCTTCCTGCTCATGATCGCGCTCAAGATCCTCGTGACGGCTGAGTGCATTAATCCGTCGGACATCACGCTCTTCCTGAAGGCCGGGGCCTCACGCAAACTGTCATCGGACCAGCCCAAGCCGTTCAATTGGATGACGAACCAAGCGTGGCTCAACGCCGTCCAGATCTCAGTCGAGAAGATGCATTTCCGCAACTTGTTGACCGACCTGGAGCGCAGCGAGAGCTTCTGGAAGAAATGGTACGAGGACAACGAACCGGAGCGCCTCCCCCTCCCGGACTACGAGAGCATCCTCTTTGACGCGCGGTCGATGACGGCGAACCTGCACTTCCACAAGCTCCTGCTCATCCGCTCGCTGCGCGAAGACCGGACGATCTTGGCGGTGAACGATTTCCTGAAGGCGCTTGAGTTTGTCGAAGGTGTGAGCAGCTCGAGTCTCGCAAAACTGCCGGCGATGGGGCCACGATACACCGAGGCAGTCACGGACACAGTCGAGAGCGTCTTCAACGAGATGCTGCCGGAGACGCCCGTGCTGTACTTGCTGTCCCCCGGTGCCGATCCGACCGAAGCGATCGAGCTCTTTGCGAGGAAGAAACGGCAGAGCGTCCAGTCGATTTCGATGGGCGAGGGCCAGGAGATCGTGGCTTCGAAAGCCATCAACGCGGCGATGATCAATGGCTCCTGGGTGCTGCTGCAGAACTGCCACCTGGGACTGGACTACATGGAGGCGATGGACGACGTGCTGGTCAAGATCAAGGAGAGCACGGCGCTGGACTTTCGGCTCTTCCTCACGTCCGAGCCGCACCCGGACTTCCCCATCTCACTGCTGCAAAAATGCACCAAGGTCACCAACGAGCCGCCTTCGGGACTGCGTGCCGGTATGCTGCGCTCGTACACTGTGCTGGTCGACCAGGACAAACTGGATCGCATCGAGAGCTCCCAGTGGCGCAGCCTGCTCTTTGCGTTCTGCTTCCTGCACTCAGTGGTGCAAGAGCGCCGGAAGTTCGGCGCGCTGGGCTTTGGTGTTCCCTACGAGTTCAACTCGAGCGACTTGAGCGCCGCGATCAGCTTCCTGGAGCGCCACCTGTACACATCGAGCCTCTCGTGGACGACAATCCAGTACATGGTCGCGGAAGTTCACTACGGCGGGCGCATCACGGACGAGATGGACCGGCGGCTCTTCAAGGCGTACTGCGAGGCGTGGTTCAACCCGACGGTGCTCAGCAACTCGTTCTCGTTCTCGCCCGAGCACGTCGTCGCAAAGGGGCAGCTGCAGCCAATGTTCAACTACTGCATCCCCGAGGCCGCGATCGAGATCGAGGAGTTCCAGCGCCTGATCAGCGCATTCCCGAAAGTCGACTCACCCGAGGTCTTCGGTCTCCACCCGAATGCTGACTTGACGTACCGCGTGAAAGAAGTTACCTCGCTACTCAACGTGATTCTGGAGACGCAACCGAAAGACCAGAGTGCTGGTCGTGGTGGTGAGACGCGCGAAGACATTGTCATGCGCAAGTGCAAGGAGCTCTCAAGCGCGATCCCCGAGAGATTCTCCGAGGACGAGAGCATCCAGGTGATCAAGACAAAGCTCGGCGGCGTCGAGGCGCCGCTCAACATTTTCCTCTTCCAGGAGATCCAGCGCCTCCAATTTGTGCTCTCAATCGTGCAAAAGACGCTCGAGGAGACGCAGCGCGCGATTGGGGGCGAGATCGCGATCACAGTCGCGATCCGCAGCACGATCAACGCGATCTTTGACGGCAAAGTGCCGCGCTCGTGGATCTACCGCAGCGCTGGCGACGAGATCTCGTGGCTCGCTTCGACGCTTGGGCTCTGGTTCACGGGACTCACAGACCGCACGATCCAGCTGCGCAATTGGCTTGAAAAAGGCAAACCGCACAGCTTCTGGCTCGCGGGCTTTGCCAACCCGCAGGGGTTGCTCACTGCGATGACACAGGAGGTGACGCGGCACCACGCGAGTGAGCGCTGGGCGCTCGACGATGTCGTGTACCACAGTGAAGTGACCGACTACGAGAAGCTCGAGCAAATCAAGCAGCCGCCAAGGGACGGCATCCTCGTGCATGGGCTCCTCGTCGATGGCGCGGCTTGGAACAAGAACGACGGCACACTCGTCGAAGCTGAGCCGAAGCGTTTGTTCGCGCCGCTGCCGGTCGTGTACGTGACTGCGACGACGAAGGCGCAGAAGAAGAATCGCACGAGCGACTACGGCCCCTACGGTGGCTACGAGGCACCGTGCTACAAGTACGCGCTGCGCACGGACCGGTACTACATCTTCTCGGTCGTGCTCTCGTCGCGCGACCACCGACCGCTGCACTGGACGCTGCGCGGCGTGGCGCTGCTCTGCACTGCCGACCAATAGAAGCCAGCCAGTTAGTCTTTTAGTTTACATGCTCATTCATCATCAACGTGCGAGTGAGTTTATTCCCTCACACACGCTGCTTTTGAACAGGTACCCGAAATAGAGTCTGCTGCGGCTTTGAGTGAGACGCGGACGGACTTGTAAGTTTAGCGTCTTCATGCAGCTGGTCTGGTTGGTCGACTGATCCATTGAGCACTCTTGTCTGTCATCGCTGCATTGGCATCGCGCGACACGCACGCACACGGACATCCCTGCACAGTCGTATAGAGAGCTCTGTGAACACAGCTACGTACCACGCACTGCTCATGGGCGGCGTGTTCTCTCGCCAGCCCGTGACGGTCTCGCCGCAGACGCATCACTTCCAGTCGACGACGCAGGCCGGCACGCTCGTGTACGTCGCGCTGTCGAACAAGACGCACCGCGTGGCGCCGATCACCGAGTCCTGCCGCATCGAGAACACGCTCTTCTTCGGCTTCAAGGTGCGCTTCGACGACATCGTGATCGAGGCGCAGATCGGCACGGGCACCTTTGGCGTGGTCTACAAGGCGCGCTACAGCGGCAAGCACCTCGCGGTCAAGCGCCTGCTCATGCAGCAGTACTCGAAGAAGAACATCCAGGACTTCCAGAACGAAATCTCGATCCTCTCGATCCTCGCGCACCCGAATATCGTGCAGTTCCTCGGCGCCGTCGTCGAGCCGCCGACGTTCTGCATCCTCACGGAGCTCTGCGCCGGCTCGCTCGTCGACTTGCTGCAGCTCGCACAGAGCAGGCGCCTGAACGTCACCTGGGGGCTCACGCTCGACATCGCGCTCGACTGCGCCAAGGCGTGCTGCTACCTACACACGCTCAACCCGGTCGTTCTGCATCGCGACATCAAGGTGAGTCGTCATACTGCTTATATGTGGGTATATAGCACTTACCGGTCATGACGACGTACACGTGTTTGACAGGGCGAGAACCTACTGATCACCGAGACGTTCCGGTGCAAGCTGAGCGACTTTGGGCTCTCGCGCAGCCTCCACCCGAACTCGAATGCGCATACGATGTGCGGCACGCCGCGATGGCTCGCACCCGAGGTCTTCCGCGGCGAGGACTACTCGGAGAAGATCGACATCTACTCCTACGGCATCGTGCTCTGGTGAGGAAAGCTTGCTCGAATGCGGATTCCGCACACAACATTGAAGTTGCGGACCTAGATTAATGATGTTGATGTGCTTGTTCCTAATGTTGATGCTAACTGCCTATTTTAGGGAACTTTTTTGCTTCAAGAAGCCCTATCTGGACCAGGACCCGATCAACCTCGCGTACATGGTCGCGCACGAAGAGCTCCGGCCGGAGCTGCGCGACCACATCCCCGAGATCCTCATGCGTCTCATGCGCGCGTGCTGGGACGTGGACCCGGCCAAGCGACCGTCGTTCAGCACGATCATCTTCCTCATCGAGGAGGCGCGCAACGCCGTGCCACTGGCACTCGCAGTCGATTTATCGCGGCCGTACGCCGAGTCGCTCGCCGCGTTCAGACGACACACCAAGACCGTCGCCAAGCCGTATGGGCTCACATCTGGAATGCTGTAGTCGAATACTATTCATCCATCCAGAGTCATGTTGTGTCCAGTCTGTATCTGTCGCGACCATGCCGAAGGTTTCCGTGGGCTCACTCGAAGTACCCGCTGTATTTCCACAGCGGTGCTTGACAACCGCAAGAGTGAAGGTGTCGTTGCTACTGCTCAAAACAAGAGCAATCTGCAGGCAGCTGGTGCAGCAGCGGTGTTGCTGTCGAAGAATATGGAGCGCATATGCTACTAGTAGTCATCCAAATGAAAATAGGGACTGCCATCTGATTGAGTTGTCTACTTGGGCATTGCTTCAAACTGATTACTTGAATAACAATGTTAGCTATGTCACCAATGCTGTCTACGTCAAACTTCAGACGTGAGCGAGCCAACTTCAATATGCCTGAGCGCCTCAGAAGATCGAAACAACTCACTGTTCCTATTACCGTAGTGGCAACGCAAGGACGAGACGATCAATCATTCAATTGCAAGTGCAGTTGATCTCATGAAACACAGTGTAATGGACGTTGCGAGACGCAGAAAGCTCTCTTGGCTCGCACGTTTCGCACGTTTTGCGACTCCGTATTCACCTTTGACACGCATATTATCTATTTACTCACCATTTATCTACTATATATAGATACATAAAATGTAAAATGAGCATTTAGTCATTATTAAGAGTTATAACGCTAACAAGAAGGGACGAGAATCTTTGTTCCCATCTGCAAACACAACACTGCTGTCAACGGTCGCCATGACGAGGGCAACGTCAGGCGAGAATGTTGGAATGTGAGTCCCGGTGTCGTGATTGGCTGAATGTGCAAACAAACAAAAAAGGAGCCGCACGTCGCGCTCTTCACGTCGTCGTTCTTGAAGATCCAACGGCAGCGGCGGTTGCCTGCGTTGGCTCACCCGATGCTCCCATTCCCGCATTTGCGTCCAGCCGCCTACGCCGCCACCAAGCAGACCCTCCACTCTCCACTCTCCAGCTCAAACCAACATGTCGGAATTCAACGCCAGCGCTGCCAACGTGCGCGTGCTTGGGCACGTGAGCGACGCGTTCCGTACGGTGCTTACGCCAGACGCGCTGCGCTTCCTCGCGTTCCTGCACGGCAACTTCGAGGCGCGTCGCCAGGAGCTGCTCGCCGCGCGCGTGCAGCGCCAGAAGGAGCTCGATGCCGGCCTCCTGCCGGACTTTCTCCCGGAGACCAAGTACATTCGGGAGAGCGAGTGGAGCGTCGCGTCGATCCCAAAGGACCTCGAGGACCGCCGTGTGGAGATCACGGGACCCGTTGACCGCAAGATGGTCATCAACGCACTCAACTCGGGCTCCAAGTGCTACATGGCCGACTTTGAGGACTCGACCGCTCCAACGTGGTTCAACCAGGTGGACGGCCAGGTGAACCTCATCGACGCCGTGCGCAAGACGATCTCGTACACGCAGCCGCAGACGGGCAAGAAGTACACGCTGAACGACAAGATCGCGACTCTCCTGGTGCGTCCGCGTGGCTGGCACCTGGACGAGGCCCACGTGCTCGTGAACAACGAGATCATGTCGGGCTCGCTCTTCGACTTCGGTCTCTACTTCTTCCACAACGCCCACGAGCTCGCGGTGCGCGGCTCGGGCGCCTACTTCTACCTGCCCAAGCTCGAGCACCACCTCGAGGCCAAGCTCTGGAACGACGTGTTCGTCGCGTCGCAGTCGTACCTCGGCGTGCCACAGGGCTCGATCCGCGCGACCGTGCTGATTGAGACTATCCTGGCGGTTTTCCAGATGGACGAAATCCTCTACGAGCTGCGCGAGCACTCGTCGGGCCTGAACTGCGGTCGCTGGGACTACATCTTCTCGTACATCAAGAAGCTGCGCAACCACGCCAAGTTCATCGTGCCAGACCGCTCGGCCGTGTCCATGACCACGCCGTTCATGGCCTCGTACGTGAAGCTCCTCGTGCGCACGTGCCACCGCCGCGGCGCGCACGCCATGGGCGGCATGGCCGCGCAGATCCCAGTCAAGAACGACCCGGCGCTCAACAACAAGATCTTGGACGCGGTGCGTGAGGACAAGGCTCGTGAGGTGGCTGCCGGTCACGACGGCACGTGGGTGGCGCACCCGGGTCTCGTGCAGATCGCGCTCGACGCGTTCAACAAGGGCATGCCACGGCCGAACCAGATCTCGTTCGTGCCAGAAGCCGGCAAGGACACCACTGCGGCGCAGCTGATCGAGCCAGCGAAGGGCCCGATCACTTTCGCCGGCCTCGAGGAGAACATCGACGTGTCGCTCGTGTACACGGAGGCCTGGCTGCGTGGCAGCGGCTGCATCCCGCTCCACAACAAGATGGAGGACGCGGCGACCGCCGAGATCTCCCGCGCGCAGGTGTGGCAGTGGATCCGCCACGGCTGCAAGACCGTGGACGGCAAGACGGTGACCAAGGCGCTCGTGCTCGAGATCCTCAAGAACTGCGTCGCCTCGCACTCGGTGAACGCGCGTGCGGGCAACAAGTGGGCGCTGGGAGGCGACGTGGTCGGCAAGATCTTGACCGGCGACGACATGGTCGACTTCCTCACCCTGCCGTGCTACCCGCACATCGTGCAGTTCGGCTCGTCGCTGTGAAGCTAGAGTCCCTGCGCCGCTGAGAAGAAACGTAATGCACGTCAGATATTCTGGGCGTTGGGACGTCGCTTCTTGAGCTGCTGGTATGACCTGCAGCACGCACATCGTCGATAAGATATTTTATATAGCCTCATGCACCCACCCCACACGCTCGTAAGCAACACGAAAAAATGCAGTCGCATGAACAAACAATATACACTTGATCATATTTCTGGTGGCGTTCTCTTTTTGCCGTCTACCTGCGTGCGCGTCGTCTCTGCATGCATCAATGCAGGACCTCACGATGTGTACGATCCGTACAGCACACGCGAGAGCGACGAGCCCCCGACGTTGCCTGCACCGCTTGCCCGCGCGCGCTCGTACTCTTCTTCTTGAAGCGCTCTCGCTTGGCGCTCAGCCATGAGGAGTTGCTCGCGGTCATCCGCTAACACCAGCTCGCGCACAGTGTAGTCGTCGATCCGCGCAACCTTCTCCATCGGCACGCGGTGCTTCAGTCTCGGCAGCAACCACAGGAGAGCATTCGGGTCTGAGTACGACTCGTAGATGCGCGGGTCCGACGACGCTTTCAGGTTCGAGTATGGGTCGAGCATGAAGATTAACGACGAGTCCATGCCGACGTTCTCGTACGCCACAATGTCGGTCGGTCGATTGCCAAACCCCGCGACAAACACCGGGTGCTCGGTCACGCGTCCAGCATGAATGAGTGTCAGCTGGACTTCGTTCAGCACCTGGGCCTTAAAAATGTGCGGGTTCTTGTTCACAACCTCTGTGAGAAGCGCACCAGTCAAGCCGTTCGAGTTCGTGATCAGCGGACCTGGCGGCAGCGAGTGCGAGTGCTGTGTCGCATTCTCCAAATGGGTTCGTGATGCAGTCGCCCAGTCGATGGGCCGGGCGGTCAAGTAGATGATCTTCAGATCCAACTCGTGCAGCTTCGTGAAGAAGTCGCACGCTCCTTTGTGCAGAAAGTCGTACTGACCGAGGCGCAGCGTGCGGATGTGGCCTTCCACGTCGCTGATTGTGAGAGTCCCATCGAGATCAGCGACCACGACGGACTCGTTCGGACCCCACACATACAGACGTGCGTCCACGTAGCGGTACGTATCTGACGACTTCTGGTAGTGCTCAAATCGAACATGGTTAGGACGTTCTTCCCTCAGGTCCACGAAATTCAAGTCACCGACGGGCGGCGTCAGTCCGCCTACATTGAAGAAGCACAATCAATCACAATTAGTCACACGACACACAACATGCAACTTGCGCTACGAAGCGGACGAACGCACCAGTGACAAAGACACAGCGACCTCGCTCCAGCAGCTGCATCTTCGTAGGCAGCTCTTTTCCGTTCACGAACACGCGCACCATGTCGCCAACCCCCGTGGTGATGTTGGATCGGAATCTCGACCATCCAAACGCGACCTGGAATGAACAGCAAGTGAATAATAAGTAAATGTCACTGCACGCACTCGCGAACACGCAAGAGTGCCTTCCGTTTCCTTCGGGAACGTACATGCCACGGCGTGGTGAAATACTGGTCTTCGGTGCTGCGCACAGCAACGACATCCACAGCATTGCCTGACACCTTGTACAATGGCGACAGCGGCGCGGGAGTCGTGAATGTGGCTGCTGGAGTCGAGTTGGAGCGCGAAAACGAAGACGAGTCCGAGTACATGCTGTAGTCGGACGTATCAGTGACCGCCGACTCGGAGGTGACCAAAGTCTTCACGACGTCACCCGTGGGAAACAACACAAAATCTTGTTCTTCAGCGCCTGGTTCGTCGGCTGACGCGGTAGCTTTTGCGACCAGCATCGGGCCTTCCTTCGTCTCAAGCGCTTGCACTTGCTCGATCTCCAATCCTTCTAGCTGACCTGTCGCCATCGGGAAAAGCTCGTAGTTGGAAGGCGACGACGGATCTGCGCTTACTAGCTGCGCTTGGTTAATCATAGTAGCAGGAGCGCTCGTCGCGGTGCTCGTCGCGGCGCTCATCGGTGCTGCGCCGAACAAATCAAAGTCATCGTGATCATCGTATGTCTCAACCGTCTTGGCCGAGAGCTGCTGTGCGACACTACTCTGCTCCATCTCCAATCCAGTCGCTTCGCAAAATGCACGGGTTTCGCTGGGTGGCAGTCGTGTCGTCTCTCCTTCAGTGAGTGTCTTCAGTCTTCCTCGAAGCGAATGTGCGTTTAATTATAGCCACAGCGGTCGCTCTCGTGCTCTGCTTCACTTCCTTGTCCCTTCCGCTGATCTGCTTTCTCTCTCACTTTTCACAACAGACCCCAAAACCAAAACGCACTTTAAAGAACACCAAAGGTACCTCAACCACTTCAACCCCTCTCAGAATTGATGGTCATTCTGCTGACGTCGTCATCATTCTCGTAATCCTGGGCGTCATCATTCCGGTCGAAAGTGTCCATTCTCAGTCGCTCGAGGCGGCGGTCGTCAGAGTCGCGACTTGGCTGAATGACACGGATCTGCACCGGGGCACTGGCGCGAGCGCGCTTGAGCGCCAGTTGCACCATGCGCCGCATGCCTTCCCCTGTCCCCAGAGAGAGAATCGAACCAAACATGTCAAACATGCATGTCTCACTCATCGAGCAAGCGAAGCAAGTGACGAATGGGGTACCTGTCGGGTTGAGTCCAGACGATGTCGCAAATGGACCGAGAAGCTCGCATAGCGGCGCAAGAACAAGGAGTTGATATCCATCGCTCTGATCCTGGAGCAAGCAAGTGACGCATTTCACATCGTTGCTCGTCACACACATTATTAACAAGGAAGGCTTTACGCAAGCACATACTACCTTCCAATTTTGCTGCATCTCATCCAGCTCACAGAGAGCTTGGAAGACGTCGCGGCATTGAGTGAGTGATATGCGCTGGAGAGGCGCGTAAATAGCGTCAGTCAGAGGAATGTCGGCAATCGCGAGCGGCCGATTCTAGACAAAGGAGGAGTATCTGTGAGTCAATTGTAGTCATGATGTCATAAACATACAGCTACGAAACACCTCTTACATGCGTGTGCCTTCGATGGAGTGCAGACGCCAACAGCTTGGACAGCAGCGGATGGTTTGACGCGAGGAACAGTACTCGATACCCCTCTAGCGCTATTGACACTGCAAGCTCGATACAATCCTACAAGCGCACAAAAGCGCAAGCCGTTAGCTTGTCTGTATCAACTTCATGAGCGCGACTTCCTGAACGCTAGCAGATGCGTTCAACACCCACCTCTAAACTTGCCATGTTAGCATTGTGCGTCGGTATTGTCCACTGTGGTGGAGACTGGGGGTCATGGCTGCTGCATTTACACACAAGCACGAGATCCACTCATCATCATGCGACTCAATGCAAAGGATGCATTCGATACCGGTACTCGTACCTGCCGCTGTTTTCCAAAAGCGCAGACATGCGAATGGGCTTTGCCGCACAGATCGCCGCCGCCTGCTTTCGGACTTGCAGCAGCCTCTGCGAGAGCAGGCTCTCAGAGAAGAGTTGCTCCGCAGTCACATCTTGCAGATCATCATGAGCACTTTCACCATTAGCACCAACAGCGACTGCTCTGTCTTCACCAACTGCCTCTCGCAGCAGCCGAGTCAGACGCGGCATTCCACGTTCTCTGTCTTGCTCGCTCGTCGATTTGTTGCCGTTGGAAGGTTGTATTCAATCATACAACTGCTCTGTTAGAGGGAGATTTCCTTTTGTGACGCTGCTCTTGTAGAGGGTACTGTTCTGGCGCATCCCTGCGCTTTTCGTCCGTGGGTTGAAACCGCACGTCGGAAGGAACCGAAGCGAGCGACGACGACCGCGAGCTTCATCTTCATGCCCTCCCTCCTCACACCGCCCTCCTCCTCCTCCACCGCCGACGGAAGCAGCGCTGCTGCCAATGAGTCTCCTGTCGACCTTCAGTACCACAGCGACACGCCCGTCGACGCGGAGCAGGTCGAGATATCACTGCCGAACGAGGAGGGGGAGGACGAGCTGCTGCTGCTGCGCTCGACTCCCGCAAGCCAAAAGGACGACGACGACGACAATGAAGACGACGAAGAGCTGCGTCGCTTTGATGGCAACAGCCCTCGCTCCATCAACGCTGCGTTGCTAGAAGGAGAGGCGCTCGTGTATCTCAACGGCTCTCCCTTTCAGGAAGAGCAAGCTGTCACAGAGACACAGAGTATCGCCTCGTTCAGCATGCTTGAGAATGGGAGCATTAGCCCTGAGAATGACGCCCGCGCGAATGGCAGTGAGTTCGTGTTGGCGTCTTCGAGTGACCATGATCGACAGAAAGAGCGAGAGAAGACCGAGCTCGTGCAGATGATTCTCGAGTCGATCGCGAACGTCCCGGTGGCAGTCGAGCGGATTCACACGAATGAGAAGCTGCGTGCTGCGCTACGAGAAGAAATGGGTGACGGGAATATTCTTCTTCACCGATTCTTCAGTGGCGCTTCAGCTGGTAGCGGACTTGGTGGTATTGCGGGCGGGTATGCAGCTCGCAATGGTGGTACCATGTACAACCACAACGGCTTGAATTCCTACGGCGATGGCGAAGACGAGGAGGAAAGCGACAGTGACGAGAGCAGCGGCTTCGGCTCCGACTATGAGAACGATCTCGCGGAGGCCGTGAACCAGCTCTGTATGACAGACGACACGCTCATCGCGATGGAGAAGAAGATGTCTGCTCCAATCACTATCAGCAACAACGCTGACGCGTTTGAAGTCGGCTCCAACCGGACGTCGAGCTCGCCTCAGTCGTCCATCAACTTTGGCGCTTCGCCGGGAAACTGTTCTCAAGACGGCGAGCCAGTGTCTGCGCTGTGGCCGCGTCAGCCGCACCAGTTTGCGTTTACGCAAGAAGAAGAAGCGAACGCGAGAGGAGAAGACGAGGTGTACAGCGAGATCATCAGCTCCATGTGCGAAGACGAGAGTTTTCAAGGTGAAGAAGGTGAGGAGGGCGAAGATGACGAAGAAGAAGAGGAAGAAGAGGAGGAAGATTACGACGAGACCTCGAAGGTGTTTCAGATGGACGAAGATGATGACAATGCGATGGACGCACACATCAGCGGATACAGAACAAGGAGAGAGTTTATTTCCTCTGGTGAGTCGGCGACGGATGAACCGTCGAGTCAATTCCAGAATGGGGGAGGAGACGACGCAGCACCCGAAGAAGGTGACGATAATGAGGAAGACGACGACCAAGATGAATCGGACGACGACGGCGAGCGCGAGTACGAAGTGGTAGAGCTGCGAATCATTCGAGAGAAGAACAAAACCGGCTTTGAGCCGAGTCGGGACTGGCGGCCGCGCGTCGGAAGCCTTGTTGGCGGGCGATACAAGGTACGCATTTCGTGTGTTGCTAGCTCACCGTCTGTTCTGTTGCGGGTGCTTACAAACTCTTTTGTTTCAACAGGTAGAACTGGCGATCGGAGAAGCTGTGTTCAGCCGCACGTACAAGTGCGTTGACACGTCGACGAACGCGACTGTGTGTCTGAAGATCATCAAGAACAACAAGGAGTACTTTGACCAGGGCATCGACGAAATCCGATTACTGCAGTACATCGCCCGCAACTGCAATGTCGACAACAAGCACCTCGTTCGCCTGCTCGACTACTTTTACTTTCGAGAGCATCTGATCATCGTCACGGAGGTAAGTCGCATCCTTATTGCTTGATCTTCTGTAATGTGTTGGAAACTCAATCTTTGTTGATGTTAATATTGGCTAGCTTCTCCGAGACAACCTGTACGAGTTCTCGAAGCTGCTGATGGATAGAGGGGTGATCAACTACTTTAGCATGCCGCGGTTGAAGAAGATCGCGATCGAAGTGCTGGAAGCGCTCCAGGCGTTGCACTCGCTCGGCATTGTGCACTGTGACTTGAAGCCTGAGAATATTCTCATCAGCAGCTTCAACGAGTGTCGTATCAAGGTGATCGACTTTGGGTCGGCGTGCTTTGTGACCGACGAGCTGACGTCCTACGTGCAGTCCCGCTCGTATCGAGCGCCAGAGGTATGTTGCTTCAACGTGCAAGAGAGCGCCTGATGCATTGTCAACTAACAGCACTGTGTGTCTTTTCTTGGCACAGGTAATTCTTGGTCTCTCATACGACCAGAAAATCGACGTGTGGTCACTCGGCTGTGTCATTGCGGAGCTGTTTACGGGTGAAGTCCTGTTCAAGAACGAGTCGGAGCAGACGCTGCTAGCGCGCATCATCGCTGCAATAGGTACGGGCGCACGCACACGCTTACGTTTCTTTGAGCATCACATCTGACCATCTATGCTATGCGGAATGCTGCCATCTCCTCATGCGCAGGTCCAGTGCCGTCGAACCTGCTCGAAGAGCGCGACGACCTGATCGACCAGTTCCAAGAAAACGAGCTCTTCACCGTGGACGCGCGCGGCAATGGCGTGCTCTCGGGTTCCCTGCGCCTGCCGTCGCTCGAGCAGGTCGTGCAGACTGGTGATCGACTCTTCCTCGACTTCCTGCGCAGCCTACTACGCATCGATCCATCGCGGCGTTTGAGCGCACGCCAAGCGCTCATGCACCCGTGGCTCGCGCATGGCGTCTTTTCAGCACATCGTACCTAAGTGGAGGAGGGAATCCGTCCCTGTACCCACTTTTGTCACTAGATGGGTTTTGCGGAAAAGAAAGCCCGCGCCAAAATTCAAACGCAGCAAAGCCAGCGACGACGACGACCGCACGGCCTCAGCAGAAGCAGCAGCTCTCTCTCAGTGGCTGACGGGGCGGCAGGCGCGCAAGTAGGTGCGTGCGTTGCGCTGTGCTGCGGCGTCTGTTTGATCTCTTTGTCTCCTGCGTACGTGAGCGCTGTGCATGGCTCGCGGAGTAGTGTCGTCTTCATTTTTCTTGTGTGTTTGCTTCCGTGCATCTCCTTGTATCGCTCACGGCGTGTGGATCATTATTAAACACATAGAGTGCCTTTAGAATGTGTGAATAGCCTTCTTTCTCTCTGTGTGTCTGCGCTTATCATTGACTGTGCGTACATGGGAATGCTGTCATAACTCTCTAGCGGAGCTTTTGCTGATTGATGGTATGTGTTGGGTTGCAACAGGGATACAAGAACCATACAAAAAGACGCGCGAAAAGTGATGGAGACCGCGATGCAGAGCCACAGAAGCAGCGACTATAGTGACGAGCAGCGCCGTTACGCTCTTCGTGAGCGCTTCACAAACCACCGTCTGCACCGCAACAACGCGTACACCAGCAGCAGCAGGGGCGACAACCAAAGCCACCACATCGACGACAAGATGACAGAGAAGTGGGCCGCGTTCTATCCGAACGAGAACGTCGCAGTCGTCACCAGCACCAGCAAACCACCGCTTCCCCCGAATGGTAAGAAGAAGACACTTACGCTGCGCGCTTTTGCGCTACGACACACATGCCGCCTGACTGATGTGTTCTCTAGGATACGTGCCGCTGAGGGTCGGCCACGAGCGTCCGAGCAACAACATGAATGACGAGAACGAGCCTCCAGTCGGGTGCGTTCGCGAGTCGCTTCTCTCGATCCATTGCCTCACGTCTTGCTTTAATTCCGCTCACTGTCTCCATGCACTGCTGCCACATTAACAGGATCTCACTCGATACGCTGCTCTGGAACGAGAAGCTGCTCGAAGACCGCCTCACAGAGCTCAATTCATGGACACGACGGTCGCCACCCACACAGCGCCAGAAATTCGACCGCATCAATTGGCTCCTAAACCACTGTAATAATAACTAACGCACTTGAACGGCTGACCTTTGCGTAGCACGCATCCACGCATCCGTTCCTCTCCACTGGTCTGCCCAAGAAGCACCAAGAATCGCTCCTAAACGGCGAGCACTGAGTCTATTTTGCGTCACGATGAAGGCATTGTGACAGCCGTTTCGCCCGTTGGCGCGTTCAAATCTCCTCTCTTTGCAGAGCAATGGAGAACAGGTAAAGCCTTTCAAGCAGCACGTCAATGACCTCGTGGACGTCATCAGCATGACTTCGCTTTTGCTGCACTGGCTGAACGACGAGCTCCAGCTGCACCGCCGCGTCGAGGTCTTGGAGCGGGACCTCTGCAATGGGTACATCTTTGCCGAAGTGCTGCACTCGGCTGGATTCGAGAAGCATTTAGACAAGTACGAGGACAAGCCGGAGATGCCCTCGAGAATCCACAACATGGAGCTGCTCGGCTCGCATCTCGAGAAGCTTGGCATCCCGTTCCCGGTGCGGCTGCGACGATCGATCATGATGGAGGACCGGTCAGCCGCCCTGCAGTTTCTCCTCCAATTGAAGGATTTCATCCAGAAGCGCAGCAAGAAACCCGCGTCGACGAACAGCTCGTCGTCTGTGAAAGCGGTGAGCTCAAGAGTGTACGCTACTTCGCAGGCTAAAGTCGACGAAAGCAAGCTGCCGCAGGACGTCGAGGAGCGGTTCGTGAGGGAGACAGCAAGCAAGCTGCGTCCGAAGGAGATCGAGTTCAGTAAAGACGTCAACATGGCTGTGCATCTGAGAAAGTTTGAGCAGACGCAGTGGACAGCAGAGAACGAGCTGTTTGAGGTACGTTCGTCGTTATGAAGGAGCCTCATCTTGACTTGGTGAGATTCACGGTGGTTGATACCATTCTCTATAGTTCCAAGAGAGTCAGAAGGCGGCAAAAGCTGGAGACTCCGCTTCAGCAATGCACACTGTGCGCACGCATTTGAACGAGAAGCGGGCGTTCATGAAAGAATGGGACAAGAAGCACCACGATAAGTGGAAAGAGACCCAGGTAGGCTGGTGGTGGCGAGCAACGCTTCCTCAATGGATATTGCATGGTGTGCTAACCAATCAGTGTGTCAAATCTAGCGGCTCTACATGATGGCCGAGCGCGACGACCTGCGTCTGGAGCTGACGATGCA
Organism: Globisporangium alternatum; assembly: GCA_023334315.1. Taxonomy (NCBI): domain Eukaryota; phylum Oomycota; class Peronosporomycetes; order Pythiales; family Pythiaceae; genus Globisporangium; species Globisporangium alternatum. The sequence continues at coordinate 29,472 of JAASGT010000002.1, read as the reverse complement.
GGAGCGAGCGCGAATCCACGAGGAGAGAAAGCTTAACTCTATTCAACGAGACGCAGACGAAGGCGTCATGAATTTTGAAAAGAATATGACGCGTCTTGGCCTAGACGGCGCGTCCACAGCGAGCAGCAGTGCGTCCTCGTTGCGAGCGATTCCAGTCACGGACACAGGGGCACTGGTTCACTTCAAGAAACTCGAGGAGCGCGTCGAGGAACTCGAGTTCCGCCCTTCGAACAATGTCAAGATGATGAAGGAGCTGCGCGCGCGGCGGAAGGCGCAACTCGCAGCTGAGAAAGATCGGCGCATGCGACGGCGGAAGTCGAACAGTGATCAAGGGTTAGCTCAGCCCTCCGATCTCGACCATGACTCAGCCAAGAGCCTGGAAAGTGAAAGCTCATTATGTTTCCCAAGTGCGACGTCCGATGATGCAGTTAGTTCGCCAAAACCTGAGACTGAAGTCTCCATTCGCAACATTCGAGAAGAGTATTTGGAGAGCAAACGAGCAGAGCTGGAAGCCAACTACGACCAACTTCGAGAAATCGGAGCAGCCCGCAGAGAACTCGACATGGAAAAGCTGGACGCGATTCGTGCGGACGGGTACAGGAAAGCTGACTTTCACAAGTGGGAGGTCTGTACAGACGCAGCCGAGGCGTTGATCAGCTTTGCGTTCGACTGCACCACGCTGAGGTACGCTGTATTCCATCATCCTAGAACTGCTGCTCGCCCGATCGCCTGCTTTAACAATCGTGATCTGTTGCTGTACTCGCATTTCAGTGGTGCTGGGAAGCCCATCGACATGGTCGAGCTGAAACGCAACACGTTTCTTTGCGTCGCAGCAACGGAAAAGCGTCAAACTGGTGACGACGAAGACGACGATAACGACGAGACGTTTGAGCTAAAGGAAATGGTCCAGAGCTTCCTGTCGCGAACACAAGTGTGGGGAGAAATGGGGTGCGATGGAAGCGAAACACACTCACCATCGAGTTCATCGTCTACAGCCATCCAAGCATTTGTTCAAGACCTCCTGGCGCCATGCCCCAGTCTCAACACCACATGGACCCCAACGAACGATTTCAGGATCATTTGCATGTTCACTGAAGATAGTGACAGCAGCAACGAATATCCACGACGCATCGCCATGGAGCGTAGCATGCAGTACGCAAGTGTCGATTTGATCGTGGACGAATGCGTTCAGAGGAGCGTTGATCTGCAAAAGCAAGCGGACGCTGCAGCTTCGCCGCTCTCAGAGCTAGAGGTACAGCGAACTTGCTAGTACAAACTCTCTGACTAGCTTGGTCTCTCACGCGGTCGTACGCTTGTGTGGTTTGCTAGCGTGAATTTGGTGCTTTGGGTATCAAAGCGAGCGGGCTCAAGCAAAAGAACGCGGTGCTGCCTGAAGCGCTGGTTGCTGAGATCGTGGGAAAGTACGTCCAGTTGCTGCAACGCGCGTCTGCGACGCAAGATGGCGAGAGTAACGAGCAGTCGAGCAGCCGATGCAACAGTGGATGCGTCCTGCACAACTTCCCAAGGTTTGGCTCTGTGCATGATTCTCTAATCACGTTGTGCAGATTGAGCTCACGCGTTTTTGTCGTTGCTTGCTCAGATCGCTGGAAGAAGCCAAGCTGTTTGAGAGGGCTCTGATCGCAAACATCGAGAACGACGAGACTCGAACGAGCAAACTTGCTGCGTTTGAGAGTTCCATAAAAGGCGAGAGCTCGGACTCTGTCTACGTCCCACGAGTTGATGCGATCATCAGTATCACTGCAGCACCAGTTCCTTCAGAAGTACCAGCTGATGTCGAGTCACAACCACCGTCCGTACCCGATGGAGCTCTTGCCGTTGGACAAGAGAGCAAGCGCATGTTGATTGCTGAGAAGAAATCCTCCGAAGCGATAGCGAAGGCCGAGCAAGAACAGGAAATGCTTCGGCGTCTCGAACTGCGAGCCCAACTCGAAGAATTCTGGAGCCAGACGTCTCGCTTCACAAAGGTCAGTCATGTGTTGTTGTTTGCAACTGCTCAACACACAAATTGACTCATGCTGTCTTTTACAAACTACCACCTTTGTAGATCGACCGCACTGGGATGCACCAAGACGTGCTGGCAGAGCTGATCCACTTGAGCATCGACGTCATGACAGACGAGTCACTTGCTGAATCACTTGTCAAACTGGACTGCAGTGAGGTCTCGTTACCGGATCTGCTCCAAGCAGCTCGTGAACAACGACGAGCTGGAATCGAGCCACTACAGCGTGTGCGGTGGCTGCGAGCTTCCAGAGAGATCGACATCCAGAATGAGAGCCTGAGCTTTGTCCTGAACAAGGTGAACGAGGTGAGCTGACCAATGCGAGCCCTGCGATTTGCAATCAACTTAACAGTCTCACTCTAACAAGTGCTTTGTACCTTGTAATGTAGATGGATCAGAGTTTGCGCAGCGAGCTGTGCAGCAGGTTCAAAGTGATCCGCGACATCCTGCACGAGATCTCAGCTATAAGCGTCCAGACGCGGCAAGCTCTCGAAGCGCAACTGGAAGACTCCTCCGCATTCCAAGGCGTTCTGGACGCTGTTTCTTCCAAGCTTTGCGGGAAAGTGTCCTCGCTGTCCAACAGAGAGGTACGTTGCTCTCCCCATTGTTTGTTGGCTCGTCTCGTGGGCAGACAGCACTCACAACTTCCACTCTTCATGATTCTGTCTTTCCAGCGCTTCTTCACCGAGCTAGAGGTCATTCTCGGTGATCAGGTTGACGAGAAAAGGCAGCAAGCGAACGCCTTTGTCGAAGAGCTGAGTTCAAATCCAGCACCTGCGATGATTCACTGCGTCAACAGGCTCTTCCAGGTGCTCCCATCGATTTGCTTCATGCTGAAGGAGCACACGATGGAGCGAATCGAGTTCCTCCAGAGCAGTCTGTTCGACCAGATCCCGTTTCTGAGCGATTCAGAAAGCCATCGAGGCGAAGTGGCTCTCCCACGAGAAGTCCCAAGTGAAGCCATCAACGCAGCGATCGAGCTCTGTGCACCAGAAGCGAGCATAACAGAATCAATCGTCGAAGACGTCACGCGCATCCTCAGCCACATCGCCTCACACTTTTCCTTTCGCAATGCAGATACCAGTGAGCCAGTGCACGAGCTTCACGAGACGAACGTCGTGGCAGCGGAAGTCAGAGGTTTACTTGAGCGAATTACAATGCTGTGTCGGTTTACGAATCGATTGAAGTGGACAACGACAAAACTTTACAAGAAAGACATCGCGCATCTCCAGCGCTACATCACTGACGACTTACAGTCGAAGAACGCGAGTGTCGAGACGGTCATGGCGGAGATGAAGCAACTTGGCAGCGCGACATGGCCAGCTACGCGAGTACCTAAAGCTCCTCTGTCAGAGTTCGCGATGCGCTTACCCTCCAGCCATAAAGCTCACTTCCTGTCCTGCGAGCAGATTCGTGCGCTGATCTCCACATTCCTCGCTCGGGAAAGAGAGAATCCCTCGCTTGCATGGCAGCTGGCCAAGCAGGAAGAGTTCGTCTCGTTGCTGCTGAACACTGCGCGTCGCTACGACTTTCCTGGATCGTGGCAGCGTTCGACAGCTCTCGCAAGTCTCGTACTTGATCCCGCGGCAGCTTCAGGTGCAGGCTGTGGTGGCGATGGGTCGTTGTCGTCGTGGAGAAAGCTCGTCTTCTCCATTCTGTGCACGCAGTTTGTCAACTTTCCACGGACACGCGACCTTGAGCAGTACGCGGAGCAGGCAATGGGACTCGCTGGGAGTAGCACTGACGAGGTTCTGCTTTATCGTGAAGACTTCCTTCGGCTTCCACTCTGGTTTGATGGCGCAGTTGGTGGAGATCGCGCGTTCCTGGCCGAGATGAAAGACGTCATGTTCCTACTCTTCAGCACGACGACTGGACGCGACTCGGACGACAATGTTCCGTCCGTGGCTTCCGTACCGATGCTTCTGCAGTGGTGTTTGTACCCGCCGTGTGGAACTGATGTTCGCAGCGATGTGGGAGAGTTCCTGCCAAAGTACTCCCGAGGTCTCGTCCGCGCCTTCCGAGTGCTTGCCCGCGTGCGACCGCCGCAGCAACAGCAGGCACCGCACCAAGTGGAGACACAACACTTCCACAAGCTCCTCGAGTTCGTCAACATCTCAAACAATGAGGAGACACTTGCAACTGAACATGACGACAACAAAGATCATGCGCAACAGATGCACTGGAGAGCCGACAACAACGATGACACCACAGCGTTTCTCAAGTTCTGTGATGCATACGACGCTCGTCTCGCTCACCAGTTGCTCTTTACAAACCCCTTCGACGCGCTTCTCACCACCTCGTCTTGATGATGCTTCTGCCATTATAAATACAAACTTCCTTCTCATACACCACCCACACAGTACTTCTAGTCATGGCGCCACGATTACTGGTCTTCACCCTTGCTCTCGTCGTGCTCCTGCTGCTCATCATCACGAAGCACTCGCCCGCCGCCAGCTGGCAATCTGCTGGACTTCTTCTTCGCTTTCTTGATCACGTCCGCGTAGATCGAGTGCGCGAGGATGCCCGAGAAGAGTCCGATGAAGCCCGCGGACGTGAAGCTTCTTGAGTACTTGATCGCGAAGAACGCCGCGATGACGCCGCCGGCGTACTTGAGCGTGCTCTCGGTGCGCGGCTTCGCGTAGAGCTGCGCGATGGCCACTTCCAGCAGCTGTAGCCAGCGCCTGCGCGTGGCGGATGCCGTGTCCACGGCCGCCAGCACCCCCTGCGGTAGCAGTCTGCTGTTCTTGAGCATTCTCGATTGCCCTTTTTGACGAGCTTGAATCGGCAGCTCGTTAAGTTTATTCGATCATAAATTTAAGAATTTTGAGTTTATTTCACAATAATGAATTAAATGTTTAGAAAAAATGTGATTCTGTTATGTTTAATATTTTAACCAAATCAAAACATAAAAATGAAAAATTAAATCAAAGGAAAAACCTTGAATGATGATTTTTAAATATCGGAAGTCAGATTGCTTTTTAGCTTACTTGAATTGACATGTTCGCTAAGTTTATGCTTTATATTAATTTGAGCATTTTTTGTTTATTCTACAATAACTGTTTAAACTATCTGTATATCCTAAAAGTAGACATGAGTTTACAAACTGCAGCAATTCGGTAATTCGTGTCAATTTCACCACGCAGCTCAAATGATGGCCCAAATCACACCTGCATTTCTCTGAGAGCGCATACCACGAGCAACAATGGGCTGCGAGCACTACCGCCGCCACTGCCACGTGCGCGCCGAGTGCTGCCGCGAGTGGGTCGCCTGCCGCCTCTGCCACGATGCGCAGTTCACGGACCACGCGATCGACCGCCACGCCGTCAAGGAGATGCGCTGCGACGCCTGCCAGACCGAGCAGCCGGTGCGTTGTCATGCCATTCCCACTCATCGCGTTGCTGTACCTGGATGAAGCGCTCATTGCACTATGTGTGTGTGGTTATCTATGCATATATGCCAGTGCGCACAGACGTGCTCGCAGTGTCACGCGTCCATGGGCGCGTACTTTTGCAAGGTGTGCAACCTCTTCGACGATGAGGGCGAGGCGAAGCAGATCTTCCACTGCGACGGCTGCGGCATCTGCCGCGTAGGCGGGCGCGACAACTTCTTCCACTGCGCCAAGTGCTGCGGGTGCTACCCGCTCTCACTGCGGGACAAGCACAAGTGCCTCGAGGGCTCGATGCACCGCGAGTGCGCCATCTGCCTCGACGTCACCTTCGCGTCGCTCGAGAGTGTGCACGTGCTCCCGTGCGGCCACGTGCTGCACGGCAGCTGCTGGCAAGAGTACATCCGCCACGGGTGAGTCGTCCGTCTATCTATGTATGAGGCAATATGTTTGTGACTTTTTGTGTTGTCTAATGCGATTATTTGTGTGGTGTAGCCACTATCGGTGTCCGTCGTGCCGCACACGCATGTTCTGGTCGGACGACGGTGACGAGGGAGAGAGCGGCGATGGCGAGATTGCGGATGGAGGCGAAGGCGATGGCGACGAAGAGACCATGGACGAACACGAAGAGATGAGTGACGAGGAGGACGAGAATTATGAGGAGGACGATGGCTTTGAAGAAGAGGACGGATTGGACGATAGCGACCGCGGTTCCGACGACGTGGCCAGCGATGTGATGCAGTCGCCTTCTTCTTCGTCTCCTCTGACGATGAGCTCCACAGAGGAGAACGGCGTGGCGCAGAGGCTCGTGAACGCGATTTTCCACGCGCTCTCGAGCTCCAGTGTAGACGGAGAGAACGACCTTGAAGACGGCGCCGATCACGATGAGAACGTGGACGCGGTTGAAAGCACTCACGACCACCGCACGTCCTAAGAATGAGTGTGCGCAAGTCGATTCTCTAGCGGCAGGCAGACATCCCGCGTAATAACAACATCGACATGGCGTGACGACCTCCTTACAGCTGACAAATGAGTAAAAATGGCTTGAATTCAGTATGTTAGTATCATATTGTGAAGTTTCGGTATGCGTATTATTTACAGTTTCTTCTCGAATAGATTGTGCTAGAATTGTCAGCATTAAATTAGAATTTATTTTGACACCCATCAAGCAAGAAGCGATGCTTGTCACTTGCTGGCACTTACAAAAGACAACGCGATAATGACCGTGACCGACGCAGCGACGCCATACGCGATCTCGCTCGAGAGCGTGCAGCAGGCGGCGCAGCGCCTCAAGGGCCTTGCACACCGCACGCCGGTGCTCACGTGCGCGACGCTCGACGCCATCGCGAGCGAAGCGCGTGACCCCGCGCAGCACCAGCGCCACCGCGTTCGCCTCTTCTTCAAGGTGGGTTGACAAATCACAATGACATTGTATTGCGTGCACTCCGAGCTGATGCATGACAGAGCGCGCTGACAAGTCGCTTGTGAATGCTTTGTATCGGATGTGCCATAGTGTGAGAACCTGCAGAAGATCGGCGCGTTCAAGTACCGCGGCGCGCTAAACGCCGTGAAGAAGTATCACGAGACGCACGGCGACGCGCCTGCCACGTTCGCGACGCACTCGAGCGGCAACCATGCGCAGGTGGGCGCAGTTCATTATCTACAGTGGCATGCTCGCATTATGGGGTTGCTGATGGCTTAACATGGGTACGCTACGTCCATACAGGCTGTCGCGCTAGCTGCGAGGGACGCAGGCTCGAAAGCCGTGGTCGTGATGGTACGACCCACGGATTTCTTCTCTTTACATAAAGGTTTCAACTAGTGACCAGCTCCTGTATGTATAGCCCAACAATGCATCAATCGCGAAGCAGAACGCCGTGCGTGGCTACGGCGCCGAGATCGTGCTCAGTGAGCCCACGGTGGAGGCGCGCGACGCCGCAGCGAAGCTTTGCGTGGAGAAGTATGGCGCGCACTTTATTCACCCGTCCAACGACGTGGACGTCATGAGCGGACAGGGCACGGCGGCAGTGGAGCTCCTGGAGCAGGTGCAGCAGGAGTTCGGCGTGCAGTTGGACGCGATTATCGTCCCAGTGGGCGGTGGTGGGCTCTGCTCGGGCGTCGCCATGGCTGCGAAGGTGCGATAGACGAAAGTTATGACTGCGTATGGATGAGCGTGAGAGCGTAATGTAATTTCGCTGTGTCTGGCTTGCAGTCGCTCTCCAAGGACATCAAGGTGTTCGCGGCCGAGCCCGTCGGTGCGGCGGACGCGCACCATTCGTTCCAGACGGGACAGCTCTCGGGCCACCAGATCCCACCAAACACGATCGCGGACGGACTTAGGTCTACGCTCGGTACGCCTTGCTGTCTGCACTTGCGTACCACTTTGCTGTTGTCCTTACCAAGTACGTATCGTCGTAGGCGACTTCAACTGGCCGGTGATCCGCGACCACGTGGATGAGATCGTGCTCGTGTCGGACGCCGAGATCGTCGCGACCATGAAGCTCATGTGGGAGCGCATGAAGCTGGTACGTTTTACAAATCCCCAGCCAACCAGTCAGTCTTGCTAACTACGGCACTTTCCACCGCCCATTTGTACCTTCCAAACAGGTCGTGGAGTCGAGCGGTGCTGTTGCGGCGACTGCCGTTCTCACCAACAAGTTGCCCATTGCGGTGGAGGAGGAGACCGGCAATCGCACGATTCAGAACATCGGCATCGTCATCTCCGGCGGGAACGTCGACCTCGACCAACTCCCGTGGCTGTAGTCAAATGATCCTCATCATGATCATCAAGTCACTGCGTCCATTTCGGTCTTCCACTGTCACTTTCTCTGCTCCCTACAGATACGTGTAGCTGCTTACTGGAAGAGGTAATTGATCACCAAATAAAAGCCAATCGCGTACACGAACTGCGGAATCGCAAAGCCTGGCGCCTTTTGCACCGCCGGCGCTGGGTTCTGCAGGTCCTGGTGCTCGTCTGCAGCCGCCGCTGGGTCTTTCTCAGCTGGAGGGGCAGTATGCGCCTGTGCAGACGGCGCGGCTCCCACGGGCGCGTGCTTGTCGAATTTCATGCGTCGTCTCGCGCCTGGTGGTGGTGCATCCGACTTCACGACGGTGCTGGGGCCAGGGCGACGACGGGTCGACGCGACTTCGCCCTGGAGCTGGCGCATCGAGAGCAGAATCGCCTAAACGGTCATTCATCAGAGCAAGCGACTTGTCAGCCAACACAGCCCTCAGCATACAGTCACTCGTTGTCAAAGCATTTCGTACCCGGTTGCTGTTGAGCAATTCAATGCCGAGCGCAAAGTTCTCCATCGCGAGGCTGCGGTAGAAGTAGCCACCGATGGCGCGCGTACCGTTCATAAATGGCGGGAACGCAGCGCGCAGGAGCATCGTGAACTCGAACACAGTTGTGTACGGGAATAGCTTGGACGGCAGCTGCAGGCCACCGAAGATCAGGTTGATCTCCAGTATGAAGAAGAGGATCCCGCCGGCGAACGACCAGGCGCGGGCGTCACGTGCGGCGTCGCCGAGCGTCAGAATGAAGGTCAGGACACCCCAGAACGCGTAGAATGAGAGCGCGCCGATGACAGACTCGATCTGCACGGCGCTGAGCTCCTTGAGCACGGCGCCCTCACCAAAGAGGTCGTACAATGCGCGCTTCTGAGCATCGCTCAGCACATCGAGAGCGAGGCGCAGGCGGTTGAAGTCCGCAACCGCCGTCAGCGACGGGTTTTTGTCCGGGTGTAGATCGATCGAGCGCGCGCGGAAGGCCTTCTTGATGTCGCCGAAGCCCGCGTCGCGCGGCGCGCCGATCACGTGGTAGAAGTTGGACTCTTGCTCCTTGAACTGCATGAACTGTATTCGTCGCGGTCACCATACAACAGTCGCATACACCACACATAATACACACAAGCAGTCAGCCACGAGCATTGCGTGCCATTGTATTGCAGCACGTAGCTCCTGGGGAACGTACGATGGAGACCGCTGCGAGCGCGATAAGGAACGAGACGGCGTAGAAGAAACCGCGCTGCTTGGAGAAGCGACCGGGCGCCAGGATCCATGAGATCGCCGGCGACACGATGAACGCCTGGTAGGCGAAGCCCGTGAAGGAGTCGAAGGCCACCATCGCTGCTGCTGCTCACTTTCGTTCGATCAGCTTTTTCGATTGACGTGGCGTTCATGCGGCATTTCCAAGATAAATGTGGACCGCTCTATCAAGAGCTCCATCTATTGCTTCACATAATGCAGAGCGATCCACATCTGGAGCGTGTCAGATCTGAAAGTCTTGTTTGACTGACGACGGATAAACACAGTTATGGATGTTGAAACAGCCATCTGATTTCAAAACATGCAAAGAACAGCCAGTAAACAACACGCTTTGACATAAACGCAATGATGCTTAGACACACTCTCAGAGTATTTAACACTCGACATGTCTCAGTACATAATGCTATTACATCTCAGTGCGTTATCATCAAATCCATACAAAAATCTGCCCAAATCCAGATGAACCTGTCAAATTTGATAGAACTCATGATCAGAACAAATATCATATATAGCAGTTTGATCAAATTATAGAGGTGGAGACGCCTACACGTTTGTAGCTTCCCACACAACAAAAAGAGCACGAATTCGTGGACGACAAACCATTCCAACCAATTTTCGGCCACAAGCACTTTGGCAGGTACACTCGCCAAATCACTATGATGCCGTCACGACCGAAAGTGACTGATAGCCTAACATTTGAGCAGAAGAAAATTTACCTGTGGCACGACACTGATGCCGCTCTCACGCAGCTCCAGTTTGCGGCAAGGGCAAATTGAGAGTTCAGTCTCGTCAAGGCGTCGGTCCAGGGGACCATCTCCGACATCCTGCGTGACCATAAGAAGTATCTGCTGATGAAGGAAGCCGACCTCAAGTGCAAGCGAACGCTCGTCTTCCCTGCTGTCGATGAAGCACTTGCCAATTGGGTGCAGCAGTACCAAGCAAAACGCGTGATGTTGAGCGGAGATTTGGTCAAAGCGAAGGCAAAGCGGTTCGCCGCGGTGTCCAGGACAATCAGCTGCTGTCGTTTTCTAACAGCTGGATTTAGGTATTCCAGGAACGTAACGGCTTCAAGCAGCTGGGCGCGCACGACGAGAGCGGTTCAGTGAACGCTGAGCAGATACCTGTGCAGTGTGATGCGATTCGGGAACGTTTGAAAGGAGTCGCGTTAGCCGACATCTAAAACATGGATGAAGCGGGACTCTTTTACTGCCTCGCGCCCGACAAAACCATCGCCCGGCGACAAGCGGAAGGATCGAAGAAGTGCAAGACTCGCGTGACCGTCGCTCTGGCGCGCGACGCGGGTGGCTTGGATAAACACGAGCCGTTCATCATCGAGCACGCGAAGAAGCCTCGCTGTTTCCAGAAAAAGATTGGCAATCAGCTGGGGTTCAACTACCGGAGCAACATCAAAGCATGGGTGACCGGCGTTCTGTTTCAGGAGTGGCTGCGTGAGTTCGGTGACAACATGTGCGCTCAGCGGCGCAACGCCGTGCTCCTCCTCGACAATGCATCAGCGCACAGTCAACGGCGTTGAACTGTAGAGCATAACCGTTGTGTTCCTTCCCCCAATACGACATCGAACCTGCAGCCAATGGACGCCGGGATCATCGCGTCATTTAAGCATCGATCCCGGCATCGACAGCTACAGCACGCACTGGATTCGGAAAAACAAGAATCTCAAGCCAACATCAACATGGTTGATCGGCTCAACGCGATAAAGTGGATCAAATCTTGCTGGTGAGAGGTCCCAAGTGAGGCCGTTTTGAATGGCTTTCGGCGCACCAGACTCGTACTCGGTCGTATACCACTCGCAGATCACGGATCGACGCCAACGAGCAGCTGAACATCAGTCTACTGGCACAGATGCAGCAGCTGTGCATCCGCGACCCGATGGACCTGGACGACTTCATTTGCTGTGCGGACGAGGTCAACACGGAGATGGAAGCATTTACTGCTGCAGACCTGCTGAGTGAAAATGTGGACGTCGTGTTCCTGTCCACAGCACAAGACAGCAGCGATGAATCTACAGAGTCTGGTGCCACGAGTGAAGGCGTCTCCAGCGCGCGTCCAGAGATCAGCACTGAAGGTATGGTGGACGCTGTAAGAGCTGTAATTTTTATGCTAGGTGACCATCCAGATTTAGAGACGTGTGATGGGAGACATGCGTACGCTACAGCAGCGACTACGTGAAGAGCTTTGAGTAGATAATGAAAACACTCTCACTCAGACGCTAATTCGCAGTTACTTTTCAGCTGCGCCAACGATGCTATAGTAGCAGAACGACAAGCAAAATCGATAGTGAAAGCAGTTGCAAAAACCTCCGTTTTTAACGCATTCACAATTTTAATTTACGATTTTGACCATTTTCAAAGATGACACTTATGTAACTGCACGAAGGCGAGATTTGAATCCAGTTGCGTGGGAGGGTCGGGAATACACCACTGAGCCAGATTCCGGACCAAAATATCAAAAATTGACGAGATTCTTAATCAAGTATCATTTTCACCCATCAGCAAATTTGCTACATACGTTCATATAGGAACAAAGTCAGTAAATCCACACCCAATCATATATACAAGGATATTAAATTTATCAGGTATTAAATTAAACAGGTTTCCTTTTACACCTATTTAAATAGCCAGAACGATGTGGCTGTCGATGATTGGTCGTGACGTCGTCGACGCGCCTCCTGACCATCAGATCCCGAGAGTGGTTCTTTTTGTCAAACAGACCGTTGTGGTGAGTGACGTCGACGTTGAGACCGCTTTTGCGCGCCAGCAGATCCAAGCAGATCGATGTGCTTGGGTGACGCAGCCCGTGCGTGTCATCGACGAGCCGACCGCGCTTTTGAAGGCCGCCGCCACTCCAGAATTTGCATCGCCGGGCTCACTCACGTCAACTTGAGCCATTCACAGTCAAAAAGACCGACTGGCCTGAGTGACTGCGCAAACACCCGCGTCCTTGTTCCGACTTGCGTTTTCGCACCAGCAAAGCCCACGCACTCGAGCACCAAGCAATGCTCCAGAACGCCAGCACGTACAGGTACAAAACCTTGCGTCTAGTCTGTTGGCGAATGACACGAGCTCATCACCATCGCGTCCTGTTTCTCACGAGAAGCACACGTGCGTAGTTACCTGATAACCACTCACTCTGTCATTTCATGCTCGCATTCGCATATTCAGAACCGAGGACGCAGGTACCAGTAGCACGAGTAGCAGCATGCAGCTCCGAAGCCACCAGACGCGCTCGCTCACAGGCTCAACCGTCACGCCTGCCAGCATCGTGCGTCCGCAGCACAAGGCACCTCAGAGCATCTTCCAGAGCATGTGGATCGGCGCCACCGCCGGTATGGGCGGCATCATCGCAGTGTACCCGGTGGACGTGGTCAAGACGCGCATGCAGCACAGCCGCGTGTCCAGCTCCGCCGTGCAGGTTCTGAATAACATCATCAAGCACGAGGGCGTCGTGTCGTTCTACAAAGGTCTGGGGCCGCAGCTCTGCGGCACGATCCCAGACAAGGCCGTGTCGCTCGCCACGCGCGAGTACGTCAAGGGCAAGTTCGCCGACCCGAACATGTTCGTGGCGTCGCTGGCGTCCGCCGTCTGCTCGGGCATCACGCAGTCCGTGGTGATGAACCCAGTGGAGATCGTCAAAGTGCGCATGCAGATCGACAGCTCGCTGAACGCCGCGGGCGTGATCAAGGAGTTGGGCCTGCGAGGGGTCTACCGCGGCTACAGCGCCTGCGTCTCGCGAGACGTGCTGTTCGCGGCCACGTACTTTACGCTCTACGACTACTCGAAGCGCAAGCTGCAGATCGAGGATGGCTCGTCGCTCGGCTGGGCCATGGCGGCGGCATCCGCGGCGGGCATCCCGGCTGCGTTCTTCTCGACACCGCTGGACGTGCTCAAGACGCGCATGCAGTCGCGAGGGGCCGTGGTTTCCCTCGGTTTCGTCAGCACCTTCAAGCAGGTGTACAGCGAGGGCGGCGTGAACGCGCTCTTCGCCGGCTGGGGCCCGCGCGTGGGGCGCATCGCGCCGCAGTTCGGCATCGTGCTCGTCTCCTACGACTGGCTCCAGCACCGCTTCAGCGCGCCCAACCATTGATGTGGATGCAGGCCGTCAGGAGCCGAAAATGAAGGGCTCATCGTGTGTGCTGTTGACCCAAAACCCTTTTAAAAGCTGCGTGGTTTCCTAAACTATCAGCATCGAATTACTTATTAACCCACGGAGTTATTGTTGGTTGTGAAATCCCTTGGCTTTCCAATTGTTTTGTTTTGTTTTGCTGTCATCTCTCATACAAAACCTCGAAAAATAAAAAAAGAAATCGCTGTAGGGTTGAAAAATGGAAAAGCCTAGGAAGAAAATGAATGAGCCTACACACGCACAACTGTCGTCAATCTAAGCCAAGAGCCACTTGAGGTCCGCGCTGCCCGAGGCCGCGGCGAATTCCTTGGCGTTCAGGAAGAGCTCCTTCTCGTGGCGCAGTGTGGCCTTGTGCTCCTGCACCTGGATGGTGAGCACGCCGCTGTTGGCTGCGAGCGCCGCCTTGACGTCCGCGTACTCCATGGACGCCACGTACGCCTTGATGTCCTCGGCGGCCACGGCCGAGCTGTTCACGAGCTTCGTGTCGTCGGTCACGAAGAACACAGCGGGGCGCGTCACGACGATCGAGATCGACGAGTCGAAGAACTGCGCGTCCTCGGCGATGATCGTCACCGCGTGGCTCGGCAGCAATGCTAGTGGCGCCGGCGTCGTGCCCAGCGACGCGGCCACCGTGCTCAGGAACGTCTGCAGCGCCGTGGTGATCGCGCGCGAGCCCTCGTGCTCGGCAAAGTAGACCTGAATCTTGTCTTGAAGTACAAGGCCGGCCTTCTTGCGCAGCTTCTGCACGCGCGTGACAAACTCGCGCGCACAGCCCTGCAGCTTCAGCTGCTCGTCCTCACGCGTGTCGATGATCACGGTCAAGTTGCCCGACGCGGACACGTCGGCCTCGTAGATCGCCGAGTCGCCCTTGAACTCGCGCTTGACGAGTACGTCGTCGCCCGAGAGCACGTGCTCGTCAAAGGTCACGCTCTTGTTCGCCAGGAACGCGCTCACGTCGTCATGCGAGAGCGCCTCGACCTGCTTGCGCACGCCGCCGAGCGCCTTGCCCAGACGCTTGCCCAGTGCCTTGCTGTTAGCCTCGGCCTTGAGCACGCACCACTCCTTCTCGTTCGTCGTGAACTCGAGGTCGCGCATGTTGAGCTCGTCGTGGATGTACGTCTTGAGCAGCTCGAGGCCGTCGAGCGCTGCCTTGTCGGTCGACACGACGATCACCTTCGTCACCGGGTTCTTGAGCGAGATCGTGCGGCGCTCGCGCACCACGCGGCCCATCTCAATCACGTCCTGCAGGTTCTTCATGCGCGTCTCGACGTTCTCGTCGATGCGCGAGGCGTCAAAGTCCGGCAGCATGAGGAAGTGCACGCTCTTGGAGACACCGTCAGCGTCATCAGCCAAACCCGTGACGTTGTTCACGACCGCCGGGTGGAACTGACGCAGGAACTGGTACATGTACTCGGCGAAGAAAGGCGTGAAGGGCGCCATGAGCTTTGCGAGCGTGTAGAGCACCTCGTAGAGCGCCGAAAGCGCAATGTGCGCCTCTTCATTGCCAGCACTGCCCTTGAGGCGCAGGCGGTTGAGGCGCACGTACCACTTGGTGAGCTGGTTGATAAAGTCCACGAGGCGCGGCACGACCGTGTAGAGGCGGTAGGCTTTCATCTCCTGGTGCACGAACTTAATGAGGTTGTGCAGCGCCGCGATGATCCATGAGTCCATGTCGTTCGTGGACGCCAGTGCCTCTTCCTGGGATGGCACGAAGGTCTCACCCGTGCTCTCCTGCAGCCGCGCGGCGTTCTGCGCGAAGAAGCGCGCCGAGTTGAACCACGGCAGGAAGAGCTCGCGGATGACGCCAAAGACGCCCGTGGCCTGGAAACGCACGGGCTCGGCACGCACGCCGGGCGAGTTGATCAAGTACAGACGCAGCGCATCGGCGCCGTACTTCTCGAGGATCTCAACCGGGTCCGTGAAGTTGCGCAGCGACTTGCTCATCTTGCGGCCGTCCTCGGCGAGCACGAGGCCGTTCACAATGAGGTTCTTGAACGCCGGCTTGTCAAAAAGCGCCGTGGAGAGCACCATGAGCGTGTAGAACCAGCCGCGGGTCTGGTCGAGCCCCTCGGCGATAAAGTCCGCGGGGAAGCCATTCTCAAACTTCTCGCGGTTCTCGAACGGGTAGTGCTGCTGCGCGTACGGCATCGAACCGCTCTCGAACCAGCAGTCAAATACCTCAGGGATGCGACGCAACACGCCCTTGCCCTGCTTGCTCGGGATCGTGAGGTGGTCGATGAACTCGCGGTGCAAGTCCTCGACCTTCTCGCCCGTGAGCTCCTCGAGCTCGGCGATCGAGCCCACGCACACGACCTCTTCAAAGTCGTCGCTCACCCAGAGCGGCATGGGCGTGCCCCAGAAGCGGCCGCGCGAGATGTTCCAGTCCTTGCCGTCTACGAGCCAGTTGTGGAAACGCTTCTCCTGCACGAACTTGGGCACCCAGTACGTCTTCTTGTTGTTCTCCACGATGCGGTGGCTAATCTTCTCGACGTTCACGAACCAGCCGGGGATCGCGCGGTAGATGAGCGGCGTGCCCGAGCGGTAGCAGAACGGGTAGCTATGCACGATCGTGCCCTTGGACACGAGGCGGTCCTTGGCCTTGAGCTCCTTGCAGATCACGTCGTCGGCCGCCTTCACGTGCATTCCCTTGACGAGCGGCACCTGGTCCGTGAAGTTGCCGTTGTCGTCCAGTGTGTTCGGCAAAGTGAACTTGTCAGTCACGCCGTGCTTGACGCACACGCGGTAATCGTCCTCACCAAAGGTCGGCGCCTGGTGCACGATGCCTGTGCCGCCGTTGTCGGACACGTAGCTGTCGCTGAGCACGCGGAAGGCGTTCGGCCAGGACGCGAAGCAGTCGAAGAGCGGCACGTACTGCTTGCCCACAAGCGTCGCGCCCTTGAACGTCTCAACAATTTCAAACTCGCCGCCCTTGTAGCCCTTCTTGTCCATCTTCGGGTACACCTGGGCCAAGCGCGCCTTGGCCACGATGTAGAACTTGCCCGACTTGAGGTCCTTCACCTTGACGTAGTCGAAGTCGTCGTTCACGCAGAGCGCCAGGTTGGACGGGAGCGTCCAGGGCGTGGTCGTCCACGCGAGCAGTGAAACCTCCGGGTCGTCCGCGAGCGGGAAGCTCACGACGACCGACGGGTCAGGCGTGTCGCGGTAGTCCATGTTGGCCTCAAAGTTCGAGAGCGACGTGGTGCAGGCGGTCGAGTAAGGCAGGATCTTGTAGCCGCGGTAGATCAAGTCCTTGTTGAAGATTGTCTGGAAGACGTTCCAGACCGACTCCATGTACCACGGCTCCATGGTCTTGTAGTCGTTCTCGCAGTCGATCCAGCGCCCGATGCGCTTGACCGTGCGCTCCCACTCCTTCGTGTAGCGCTGCACAATGCCGCGGCACTCAGCGTTGTACTTGTCGATGCCCATCTCGATCACCTGCTCCTTCGTGGTCACGCCGAGCTTCTTGTTGATCTCGCTCTCGACGGGCAGCCCGTGGCAGTCCCAGCCGAAGCGGCGCTCGACGTAGTGGCCCGTCTGGTGCGCATAGCGCGTGACCGTGTCCTTGATCGTACCGGCAAGCAGGTGGCCGTGGTGCGGCAGACCCGTGGCGAATGGCGGTCCGTCGTAGAACGTGAACGGCTTGCGGTCCTTGGAGAGCTCGAGCGACTTCTTGAACGCGTCAAGGTCCTCCCAGAGCTGCAGGATCTTGAGCTCCTCGTCTGGGAACGAGATGCGCTCCGGCAGCGAGCGCGCCGCTGCCTGTTGCTGATGGTCGGCCATGGCTGCGATTGCTTCTTACGTGCTGGTGTTGCGATCTACTTGTGCGCCAATGCGAATATGAATGCCGTGTGGATTGGATCACCACAGCCACAGGACCGGCATACAAAAGTCAAGTGATTGTTTTGTACCGACAAACAAATAGGAGGGAGGAAACGGTGGGCGAAAGAAATATAAGGCCCTAAAATCTTGTGGTTTACACAATCAGACATTTTTCAGCGAATCACAGACGAGTTAAATCTGAATTTTATCCAGTCCTGTGGGCTTAAAATACTCGATAAAGTACGATAGTTTATGTTAAGTACGATTTCATGAGTGGCTTCTTTCCTCCACTTCTGAGAACAATCGAAATGGAGCTCCTCGATGGCTGCATCTACCAGGAGAAAATGCGGTGTCGCGACACGGGAAAGCGTGTGGTGGTGACCACATACGTCGCTTGTTATCGTTAACAACAACACTCACGTTCACTCTTGCCATGAGCGCGCGTGTCACGTGGTTCTCACATACGCTGCCGCTGTGACTTTGCGGCTGTTGAGGGCGGCAGGACGGACAGTGAGAGTGTGTGAATCTTTTCGCGGTGGCCGACTGGACGGATGGACACTCGACCACATCCGCCGACGGACGGCACCCATGGCCCCATGCGCGGCGGCGCTTCAGCGCTTTCTTTCTTCCACATCACTCACCTGGCCAGCACTTCCATCCATCACGTCCCAATCAGGGGCCTTCTAAACGGACCTTTCCTCCCTTCCTTGAGTTACTCACGCGCAAGTGATGCCCTTTGCTTGAAGAAGAGGACAACGACAGTGGGCGCAACGAGTGAGTGAGTGGTCCGCACATCAGCTGCGCGGCTTGCGAGGAGGAACGCGTAGGCATGCGAGAGCTGTGGTCTTCCATTTTTCTCTACACAAGGACTTGCTTGACTTTCTTTGCGCTCGCAGCCATCTGGCCCCATTTCCGCATTCGGCATAAGCAGCAAGCGCCACAACAAGACAACAACACAAGCAAACACACGGCAAGATGGGTCTCCGTACGCGCGCCAAGAAGTGGATCAGCCGTCTGCGCGGCCGCAGCAAGCAGGAAGAAGTGCAGCAGCTCAAGCCCGTGGCGCTCGCTGGTGCGAGCCGAAAGAGCAGCGGTAGCTCGACGCTCTGCAGCTCGTTCGCCACGACCGTCTCCACCGAAGAGCTCCAGAGCAGCTTCCAGCGCAGCAAGGCGCAGAGCGACGGCGCGCTGAGCGACTGGGCACAATGCCGCACGTGCGCGCGCAACTTTTATTTGCACGCGAGCAAGTACAAGCGCTTCTGCTCGGTCGACTGCAAGTCACTCTCGCTCTACCGGCGGGACTCCTTCACCTGAGCTGCTCGTTCGTGTGTGTGTTGCGCGCAAGCGCAAGCGTGGAGAAATGTGCTTGTTGGAGTATTTAATTCGTGGCGTAACAACATGCACATCTTGGCTGGATCTTGTTTTGCTTGCTGTGCTTGTTGATGCTGCGCAAACGTGCAAGTTGTGTTCATGACAGCACCAGCCGGTTTGTTCTGTTGACGACACAGCAAGCGCTTGCGTCACGCAACAAGCAAGACAAGCACGTGTATAGTTGTGGAGTGGAGAAAGCGGGTTTTGTTATTGCTGTGTGTGATGGAGTTACAGCAGCTCGTCTTCCAGATAACTATACTCAAAGGTGAACTCGGTTTTGATGCGCTGACACCAGCCCGTCTCGTAGTCAAAGTAGACGAACGTGCCCTGCTCGTAGTCCTCACCCGTGACCTGCGGCTCCTCGTGGCGCTTGAACCACGTCTTGTACTTCTTGTGGTAGCCCCACGTGCGCCGCTTGAGCTCGCGCGCCGCGAGGTACTGCTGGTATGAGCCCTGCTGGTAGTAGAAGATGAAGAAGAGCGTGTCCACGTCCAGCTTCTCGAACACGGCGCCGTTCTCGAACACGGGCAGCGGCGTCGTCGGGAACGACGCGGGCGTCGGGTACAGGTTGCGCGGCACGTAGCGGTTCGCCTTCTCTGAGTCCACGCTCTCCGGCACGAAGTGGAAGCTCTCGTCGATCATGCGCATGATCTGGCGCTGCTCCTCCGTCAGCATGGGCTCCTCTTCCATCTCCGGGGTCTTGCCCAGTGGCGGCAGCAAGCCGCTGCCGAGCAGCGACGACAGTCCACCAGCCGCGCCACCACCAACACCGCCGAGACCAGCACCAGTACCCACAGCAGTGGGGGTTCCAGAACCAACTGTTGCAGCCACAGCAGCAGGAGTGACGATGCCCGCTGGAGCAGCAGTGGTGCCGCTGCTCACGGAGCTCGGCGTACTACTCGCAGATCGCTCCTTCACTGGCGGCGTACGGGCCGACGGCGGTGGGGGCGTGCGCTGCGTCTGGGGTGACATCTTGCGGTCGAACGCAGCCTTCTCACTGACTGTCGGCGACGGCGCTGACGTAGAGCTGGTGCTCGATCCGGGCGGCTTCGACGCGGTCGTGGTGCTATTGCTGTTGCTGGCGTGCTCCTGGTCGCTTGGTGCGCTCGTGATGGGCGGCGACGGACCGTTCTTCGCACCACCGCGGTGCGGCGTCCCACGCGCCGACTTGCTGAGTTTGTCCTCGGCGGCCGCTGACTTGTTGTCCGACGCGTCGTCGCTCTTGCCGCCCGGCGTGACGACCGAGAGCGGCGTGCTGGCGGACGACGCGGCGCGGCTCGGCGTAGAGGACATTGACACGGACGTCTTGAGCTCGATGGGTTTGACCGCACCAGGGCGGCCGATGCCGGTGATGACCGAGGCCGAGACGCTCTTCTTCGGCGTCTTAGCGGTTGAGCGGCTCGAACTGGAGCTCGGTGCGGCGGTCGCGACCACAACGGAGCTGGTGTTGTCCGTCGAAGAAGTGGACAGCGGCGTGTCGTCGAGCCCGACGTCCTGTTCGGTGGGCAGCAGCAGCTGCACCGCGGCGCCTAACGAGTCGAGATCCAGCACTTCATAAATGTCGTCCTCTCCGTACGTGTCCATAAAGTCGGGCTCCTACAAGTTTTATAGGTAGCAATACACCACGCAAGTATACACATACGCACAAATGTATTTGTGAGATTGCTGCGCAAACACACAAGCAAACAAAATGCGCTTGTTGCATGCAACAACAAACACAAACAAAGCAAGCAAGCGTTGGATGCGCACCTGGTTGGCTTCCAGGTAGTACTCGATGTCCTCCTTGAGGTCGTCGACGTCCTTGGCGTCGAGTACGTCGTTGTCCAGCAGGCGGTTGATCTGTTCGAGCTTGAGCACGTGGAACTTGTGCTTGGAGAGCGCGAATTCGAGCGCCTCCATCTCGCTCTTGTTCTTGTTCTTGCCCTTAGACTGCTGCAGGCGCTCGAGGTCGCACTCAGTGGCCTCGATTTGCTCATTAAACTGCGTGAGGCAGTCCTGGATCCACATGCGCGTGTTCTGGCGCGCCTGCTCGGCCGGATCGAGCCGGTCCATCTGCGCAAGCCCCTCCTTCGAGTACGCCTTGGTCTTCGTCTCCTTCTCGCACACCTTGAACTCCTCCATCTTCTGCTCGATGAGCTTGCGTGCGTCCGTGAGCGGCTTCTTGTCCTTCACGTCGCTGTTGCCGATCCAGTTCTTGATCTGATCGCGGAAGCGCTGGAGCTTCTTGATCTCCTTCTTCAGGTCCGCCTCGTGCTTCTCCTTCTGGTTCTGCGCCGACGCCGAGTAGACCTTGTCCCAGATGTCATTGAACACCTCCACGCCCTCCGTCACCTTCTTGAGCGTGCGGTCGATCTCGCTCATCAACTTGCGCTGCCCCGCCATCGCTGCTGCCTGCTTGTGCGGATCACTTACTTGCTGCGCTTTCCCCTTTCACACTCGCTTGTGTGTGGATTAGTCACAGGCGCGGCTTCCTCCCCCTCGCTCGGCTTTGTCATTGGCTGAAATAAGATAGTAATTACATTTTCAACCAATGGAAAAGAAGCAGCAAGCACAATCCTTCAAGAGTTCCAACAAAAACAAACAAGCAAGACAAGCAGCAAGACAAGCAAGATGGCGAACGTGATGCTCACGAGCGAGACGGCCAAGGACCCGAACAAGCCCTTCAAGCTGCGCGTCGAGGACGTCTGCACCAAGTTCGACGTGCGTGCCACATGTACCGCCCGTTTCTCTTGTCTTGTGGGGATATAGCGCCTGTGAAAGCTGACGTCTTCACTCTCCTTCCTCGTTGTCTCTACCAGGCGCTCGTGTCGGAATGCCTGCTGCTCGTGCAGTCGGAGGAGCAGTTCTTGTAAGCAAAGCATGCGCTGCGCATGAACTGCTATAGCCGTTGTTCACCGTCTATGTGTGTTTGTGTGTATCTATGGCAGGACCTCGGAAGCCAGCGACCTGACGAGCGTGGAGGACCAGGTCGTGAAGAAACTTGAGCAGTTCAACTCGGTCTGCGACGAGCTCTACAAAGAGATTGTGCGTTGCAGATGTTGCTGTTGTTGTTGTTTGCTTTGCGTGTGTTTTCTGTTTGCTTGTTGCGCAAGTGCTGACCTTGCTTGTTTGTTTGCTTATCGGATATTTCAGCTCCGACGGAAGGAAAAACTGCTGAACCTGATGGAGAAAAGTCCGAAGAACGTCGATTTGCACCGGCAGATCCAGACGGCGGGCAACATGGTGCAGGTGATCGGAGATTTCCGGCATTTCCTCGAGACTAGCGTCGTGAAACCCGACAAGTCCAGCTAATAAGTAACAACAGCCACACACAGAATACACCAGAGACCGACTGTTTGTCTGCCTGGCACAATGGCCCCATTTCTCCATTTGATCCAATCCCAACAACAGCATGGTGGACAGACAAGGATAGTGGGTTTGTATTCACTGGCATGCACTCAGATGGGCTGCGTGTAGCTGCTCGTCTTGCTATGTATGTATATCCCCCTATACTCACTCGCGGCCTAAATAAAACCTTAGAACTCGGCGAATGTGAGCGTCGACGGGAGGATCTCGACCACGCTCATGTCCGAGGACGACGGCGAGAACTGCGTCTCCGTCTCGTACGAGTCGTCCGAGGACGCTAAGTACGCACCCAGCGACGCCTGGGTCTGCTGCTGCTGCTGATGTTGTTGTTGGTTCTGCTGGTGATGAATAAGCGGCTTTGAGGGGTTCGGGTGGTGCGAATGATCGTCGCCGAGGCTCGTCTTCAGCAGCCACTCGAGCGACGCGCTGTCGCACGAGTTGCTCAGCGTCGCGGTCGCGGGGATTGGCAGACACAGGCGTGCGATCAGCTCGTTCTGTTGTGACAGGCGAGAATGAGTATGACTCGTCTGGTTCACACATGTTACGAACGACAAGGTGAATCAGAGCCAAAAGCATGACGAACCTGCTTCTGGATGTGGCGATTCATGCGGTTCACCTCCGCCAGCACAGCGTCGATTTTACCGCCGAGCTTCTCTTCGAGTCGCACAAGGTCTACACATCAACCACCAACAGTGTCAGATTGAGGTAAGAGCTGGCGGTGAGGATGGCCCGGATGAATGACTTGTGCGAACTTAGTACTTACCTCGCTTGACGAGCTTAGGCACCGGCTCCTTGGCGCGCGCGGACGAGTCCGAGAGATACGTGCTGTGGTGCTTGCGCTTCGAGAGCACGCATATGGCGTTCGTGAAGATGGGCGTGAGGTCCGACACGTTCGCCGTGCACTGCTCCTGGTCCACCTCGATACGCAGCTTGAAGCGTTGCCCGTCCTTCCGTCGGCTCACCTGCATTGGGCATTCATACCCAGCATACCACGATCAATTCCAACTCGAGACCGTATCCACAATCCATACAACGCACACTTTACCTTCTCGAGGCGGAACTGCACCGAGGCCTTGCGCGAGTGGCCGCGGATGACCACCGAGTCATAGTCGTTGCCCACGAAGCGGAAGATCTCCTGGTCCGTGTCGTCCACACGCTTGCCTGACTCGAAGAAGAGCAGGATGCGCAGCGGGATATCCACGAACTCGTCGTCGGGCGACCGCGCCGGCTCGCCCAGCTCGTTGAACTCCACGAGCGTCACCTCCACATCCAGTGCGTTCGACTTGCCGCCTGTCGTAACGCAAGAGTTAGTCAACGTATCACAACCGCTGCTTGGTAAAATAACGCCCATCACCTTCGTCTTTGTAAAACTCCGAGGCCGGCTGCTTGGTCACGACGAGGCGTCTCGACCACGCGGCGCGCTTGTTCGGTGGCAGCGTGAACGCGTCCGCCTTCATGAACGTCCAGTCGCTCTGGTCGTCGTCGTCGTCCTCGTGGGGTGGGCCATCCAGCAAAAGTGACTGGTGGTGCTGGCTCAGCTGCTGGACGTGCTGCTGCTGCTGGAGAAATGCGAGCTCATCAGCGCTACTGCTGATGGCGGTGGACGAGCTGGTCTCGTGGCTGCTGAGCGAGTGCATCCCAAGCAGAGCGCGGTGAGTTGGCGAATGAGAGCGTGGCGCCTGTGCTGGTGCAGCATCTGCAACATGGTGATGGGAACAGACAACATGGGACGCAGTCGCATTGCATCACGCGCGACGCCTGTCTGCCTGCATGCAAATGCACGCACGGCCCACACACTCGCGTGCACACGTACATACAGGTAACGAGCTGTCAAGGTCATGAGCCATCACCACGTTCAAACGTATCCATCCATTATTTTTGCCTTTTCGAAAAAAATCGGAGCCAAAATAAATATCTGAGTTCGCATCTGATTCCAACTGTTTAATCACAAAATGCCATAATTGCACTAATCTATGATGTGTCCCGTTTTATGCAAATTGTTGAATTGCATGTTTTCCACCAATCAGATCGGACGACTGAAGAGCCCTCTACTTTTTCAAAAGCCCGCTTTGTATTTGAAGCATGGACGGGAGATTTGGGTGTTGGTGTCCAAGGTAGATTGGCTGCGCGACGATGGACTCGACTGCGGCGGACGTGACGACGCCGCGCTCGGCGAGACGCGTGACCGCATGCGAGCGCCTGACGCCTGAGCACGCCGTGCAGCGCCAGCGCGCGCAGGACGAACCCATCCTTGTGGCGTGGAAAGTCGAACGGCGCGCCAACGGCCAAGAGCTCATCAGCATCAGCAGCGACGAGAGCAGCGGCGGCGACGAGGACGACGACGAGGACGGTGGGAACCAAGAAGTTGTCGACGGCTCACTCACTGGCGATGGCGGTCTTGCTGCTGCTGCGTCCGGAGATGATGAGAATGGTCATGATGACGAGTACGAATACACCAGCGAGTGCGAAGCAGATGTGCTGTCCGCCGCAGAAGAGAGGCAGGCAGAAACTCGCGTAGAGCCGTCCAATAGTGATGCTGAAACGCAACGCAAGCGCAATAACGTCGTGATCGACGTCGATGAGGACGAGGACTCCGGTGGTCACGAGCGACAGAGCGGCACACGAGTGCATGCTATTCATGTGCTCACTAAGCCAAAGGTTACGCCACCGCAGCAGAAGCAGCTTCCGACTATTTATTCCATTGACAGCGACGATAGCGATAGTGATGGCGGGTGTGAGATCGTGGAGCGGCTGTTGAGTGCGGACGACATTGCGGACAAATGCGCGATCACAGAGGCACGTGAACGCGAACATGCTGGCGACCAGACGTTTGAGTTCTTCGCTGCTGATACGAATGCAGACGGCAACACGACGCCCGAGACGACAACGGACAGCAGCTGTGGCGAATTGGACACTCATATCAAGAGCGAGGCGGCTGAGCAGCTGCTGGTGCTCAAGACCGAGCTAACAGCCGTCGCCGTCCCGTATGCAGTTGCAGTGTCACCTGAGTTGCAAGAACGACCCGAGCCTGCATCATTACCAGCACCAATACCAGCAGCACAGTGTGGAAAGAAAGCAGAGGAGGAGCTCGTGATCAAACCCGAGCCGACTGCAGTGACGAGCGTGGTGCCAAAGAAGGTGATCCCGCTAATGCGAAGGAAGAAACTGGACGAAGAGGACGCGGCCTTCCTGCTCTTCTACGGCATCAGCGAGGCGCCGACCACACGCATTCTCGGCCTTATCATAGGTACGCAGAACCGCTTGTTCAGAATCCACATGCTCGCTGGTATTAACGAGCTGCTACTGTATTTTGGTATATCAGAGTACATTGATCGCTGCGTGGGCAAGAGCTCGGCGTTTATGGCGCGCTGCACCAAGTTTCTACTCTGGTGCAAGATGAATGCGCACGTGAACGCTGGAATCGAGGCTGAGCGGCTTGCGCGCTCCGAGTGGATGAAAATCGTCTTTAGCTCGGAGGATCCGTCCATGCGGCCCGATATCTACCGCTCGCAGCTGCTGCCGCGGCCTGTGCGGATAACCGTGCGGCCGCTGCAGTTTGTGCACAAGCGAGCGAGTGGCGGTGGGTACATGATGGCCTCGCCCAGACACGATGCACTGATGTCGCTTGGGCGTATCAAGGGCGAGCAGGCTGGTGTGTTTAGTCCAAAGCAGAACGGCCGCGTGAATGGACTGGTGCTCAACGGTGTCCTGCAGCAGCTCTCACCACCAACAAAGGCCGTAGATTTCCGAGAGCAGCCCATGCCTCATACGAACACTCTGAAACATCGCAAGCAGCCGCCGGGGTTCGCTACCAGTACGAAGAAGAGGAAAGCCGAGAAGATCACAGCAGCAGTACCCGACTCGCCCGTGCCCCAGTCCCCAATCAAGGCCGTACCGTACACGCCACGCAAGCACCGGCGACGGAATGGCAGCATCACGCTCTACGACGTTGAGCTGCCGACGCGCAGCAAGGCGAAGAACGGTGGTCTCCCCAAGTCGCCCGAGATCCTCAGGCCGCTGTCCTCCAACCAGGTCACAGCAGGAGTCAACCGCAGCTTACCCCATGGCAGAAGAGATATGGAGGACGAAGACGACGATGGCGAAGGTTTGGGCTACCGGAGAGGGCCGTGTATTCAGGTGTGTCCGCTGCAAAACATGTCGACCGAGGATCTGAAGAATCACATCACGTCGGTGCAGAGCGAGGGGCGTATCAAGAGCTTTGAGAAGCTCTCGGACATCATCAGCAAGCTCATGACGGACCCGCGCAACTACCGCGGCGTGTTCAACGCGCCCGTGGACCCCGTGGCGCTCAACCTGCCGACCTACACGTCCATTATCAAAGTAAGTTCTCTGTGTGGAAGTGGGTGGCCCTGAGCTGCTGAGACCTGAGCTGCGAACTTAACGCGCAACTGACTCTGTGATTTTATGCATCCAACTCTGTAGAACCCAATGGACCTGGGCACGGTCAAGAAGCGCCTGGCAGAGGGCAAGTACATTGAGACGCAGGACTTTGCGAGCGACGTGCGGCTCGTGTTCGAGAACGCCAAGCTCTTCAACGAGCCCAAGCACTCGGTGCACCTGTGCGCCGACACGCTGCTGCGGCACTTTGAGAGCGAACTTAAGAGGGGGCTGCAGAAGCGCAACCCAGGCCCAAAGCACGCGTGCGGCGCCTGCTACGGCCACACGTGCGTGCTCTGCGACCAGCAGTGTCTCCCATTCGCACAGCCACACCTGCAGTGCTCGGGCAGTTGCGGCACGGACATCCGCAAGGGCTCGATCTACTACATCGCGCGTGATGGGACGAGGGTCTGGTGTCACAAGTGTCGCAATCGCTTGGTGCGCGAGAGGCAGGCAGACAGCTTGCTGAACGGTGGCAGTAGTAGCCAAAGCCTGGCATCGTTCTCGCAGAGTAGCAGTATCGGCGGATCCCAGGCGAGCCTAATGGACGACGACGGCGACGACAACTCCATGGTGCGCATGAAGTGCGACACGACCGTTGAGCCCTGGGTCAAGTGCAGCGAGTGCGCGCGCTGGATGCACCAAGTTTGCGGTCTTTTCAACCCCGTGCGGGGCGCCTACGCGCTCGAGCATGACTTTGTCTGTCCGCTCTGCTGCTGGCGCCAGAAATCCTCAGCGCCGCCACCGTCCTCGTCGCTGCACAACCTGCTCAACCCGGCGTCGAACGATCGCGAGGCGAGCAAGAGCACGTGCCTGAACATCCCGCCGTGCGAACTTAGCATGTTCATCCAGAGCTTTCTGCGGCAGGAGCTCGAGGCCATCGGTGAGGGCGAGGCCGCGCAGACGCTCAACGTGCGTGTGCTGTCGTTCCCGGGCGAGAAGATGGCAATCCCCGAGACGGTCGTGCGCGCTTTCGACGAGAACGCGACCGCGCTTCAGCACGCGCTGCCAGAGCGCGACGTCTCGAACCAGCGACTGCCGGCCGAGGTCACGTTCCTCTCTCGGGGCATTTATTTATTCCAGAAGCACGACGGCGTCGATGTGTCGCTCTTCACGCTCTACGCGCAAGAGTTTGGCGAGAGCTGCGAACTTGCGGCGAACCGCAAGGCCGTATATATTGCGTACATCGACAGCATCCGGTACCTGAAACCTGCGAGCGCGCGCACGTCCGCGTACCACTTCATCATGCTCGCGTACTTCGATTACATCCGCCGCCACGGCTTCGACCGCGTGCACATCTGGTCCTGTCCGCCGCAGAAGCGCATCAGCTACGTCTTCTGGTGCCGCCCAGCGTTCCAGAAGACGCCCAGCGCCGAGCACCTGCGCTCGTGGTACAATAGGCTCCTGGCCAAAGCCAAGGACCGCAAGATCGTCCAAGAATGGACGACGCTCTACGACCGGTACCTGTCGGAGGAGGACACGGAGCTGCCCGTGAAGGAGGAGAGCCAGCACCTGATCGCCACGCGCGGCGTGACGTCGCGGTCCGTGGACCCGGGCGAACTCGCGTGGCCCGTGAGCAAGCTGCCGCCGATCTTTGACGGCGACTTCATCCCCGCGGAGCTCGATCGCATCCTTGGTCGCATCAGTGCGCGCAATGGAAAGGTCCGTCGCGCGAACGAGTCGGTCAAGAACGCGTCGATCGGCAGCTCCGGTGGGAAACGCGCCAATATCGAGGTGATCAAGGAAGACCCGGACGGACCACTGGCGGGTGCTGCTGGTGCCACACAACAACAGCCGCAGAACGTCGAGTTCAAGCTGCGCGAGGTGTTCGAGAAGCTCAAGTTCGCCGTGCAGCGCATGAAGCAGGACCTGCTGGTCGTGCACCTGGCCCGAGTCGACACTGAGGACAGTGAGATGACGGTCGCGTGCCGGCCCGAGACGACCGTGCCCGAGTGGTGCCGCCGCGTGCCGCGGTTCTTCGGGAGCCGCTTCATGTTCCACCAGCTATGCGCGAACGCCGGTTACCAGTTCGACTCGCTGCGGCGCGCCAAACACTCGACGGTGATGATCCTGCACCACTACTTCAACGAGCATGTGACGCAGGTGAACGTCTTCTGCCGCGAGTGCAGCCTGCTCATCACGCACGCCGAGTACTGGGCGTGCCAGCAGTGCGACCGCTTCGCGCTCTGCGACGCCTGCTTCCAGCGCAGCGGCCACGCGCACAACCACGTTCTGCAGTTCGGTCGGCAGCTCCACGTCGTGCACGGCCCGCAAGTGCACGTGCAGCCACAACCACACGTTCGCCACCAGCCGCAGCAGCAGATGATACAGTGTCAATACCACCGAGAGACCATGGACGATGACGGTGACAGCGCCATGTAGTAAACATACCCACATACTAGTAATGTTCGCGAACGTGAACCATAATGTAATGCTAAGAAATGCAACACGCGCTACGTCACGCAGCTCAGCGTCTCCATGAAGTGGTCAAGCATTATCAGATCAAGGAGGTGAGTGTGTGTCCTTTTTTGTCGTCACTTGACGAGTCTGATTAGGTCTACTTATCAGCTTGTGCAGGAGCTGTGGTTGGTGCTGCGAGGTGTTGACGTTCGCGTGGTCAGTGACAAGGGCCAGTCGCAGGACAAGGACGACAATCTTTGGGCGGGTTTTGGAATACTCGACCGAGTAGGCATTCCTTACCGTCTTGACCAAGCTCGCTCAATGCACGAAAAGGTAAGCGAAGGTTGTGCATGCATGATATCTATGTCTAACGTATTTGCAGTTTTGTGTGTTTGATGAGAAGGTGCTCTTGGCAGGCTCCTTCAACTGGAGCCTGAACGCGGTGCAGAAGAACAAGGAGTTCGTCCTCGTCATGCACGGCGAGCCATCAGGTAACTTCTAACTCTGCCTGTATGATTTGCTGTTAGATTTGACTTGGCTTTTT
>JAASGT010000199.1:0-39193 GCA_023334315.1 Globisporangium alternatum | reverse complement strand
GCAGACGTTGCCCATTCACTGAGCTCTTGGCGCGACATGTCTGGGTGCGCTGCATGGTGCTCGCGGAGAGCTCTCTTCTGTTCACTGTTTAACCGAATGCGTGTTGTCGCCGTCTTTGCCATCACGTGTCGTTCTGATTGCTGGTTGTGCTGCGTTTTGAACTGTGTCAGGCCACGTGCGTGCAGCGCGCCAAATTAAAAGTCTGAGAGTAATGGTTGAGTACTGTAAGCGCTTACGTAATTTCGATTTTGGGAAAATATCGATTTAAAAAGGGTATAACCTCACTGCAGGTGACGATATTCTGAAGGAGGACTGTATGTGTATAATGATGCTGCTAGGTCACGAGTTCGTATAGAGCGCGATCAGTATTTTGTAGCGGCGCTGCCATATGGAGAATATTTGCGGTCGTCTTCCTACACTTGCTCAAAGCTACTCTGGAGACTTTATCTGTTGTGTTGGGCTTTGAAAGAAAACCCACCAGCATTATTGTCGACTGTATGTCAATTTAGCAAGTTGTGATCAAGCACCCGATTTTGGTAAATCTGAAAGCATTCGTTGATCATATCACCTGATTTTGGCATTCAGGCAAATTTATTGAATTTTTCTTACATAAACTTTTCTTCAGCTTTATATTTCATTTTTAAATATGACTGTAAAATTTATGGAAACTTTTGAACGGTTGATTCGCATGAAGAGGCGCGATCTTTCTTGCAGAGCTCCAAAGCGATCCCACAACTCAAGACGCCATCTCCAGCACCATTCACCAACTCTCCTCTCAGCCATCATTGCAGTCATGGCGAAGCGCGTGCTGCTCCTCGCTGCCACACTTGCAACCTGTACGGCGCAAGTCGTGCAGTCCTTGCTGCCTGAGACCACGGTCGTCACGTCCCCGTCCACGTCGTCCTCTATCGACAGCAGTAGCAGTAACAACAAGCCAGCCCCGACGGCGGAGCCCTTCTGGGGTCGCATCTACTTGCGCCATGGCGTGGCACCGATCCAGTACTTCCGCGACTCGTTCGGCGGCCCCATGGTCGACACCGAGGTGGAATTCGTGTTCCCAGCGGACCAAGAGGCCAACCGCTTCGGGTGCGAGCTGCTGGACAAAGACCAGCTGCTCGACGCCACGGCCGCGAACAGGTCCGTCATACTTGTCGTCGACCGCGGTGAGTGCACTTTTGAGGAAAAGTCTCGCAACGCGCAGAGCTCGGGTGCCGCGGGGCTGCTCGTGATTAATGACAACGAGAGCGCATCGCGGCCCGTGGCGCTCGTGGACGCTGGCGAGATCGCGATCCCGTCCATGATGGTGCGCCAATCTGCGGGCGAGCTGCTGCGCGCGGCGGTTGTAGGGTTCCAGATGCGCGTGTTCGGGCGTCTGCTGCCCATGGTGTGCACCAGCAGTCCGTACAAGTGCTCGCCGCGCACCAAAGGTGAGCAAAAGTACGTCGACGCGTTCATGGCACGCAGCGGCGAGCTCGTGATGAGCGACGCGCCTCAAGAGACCCTCGGCGAGTTCCTCTCATCGACGTTTGGCGGCATCATGCCACAGACAACAACAGGTCTGCCGATCTCACGGCTGCTGCACTCGACCGTCGTGTGCCAGAACTCGGACACGGAAAAGATGCCGCGTCTCGATGGCCAGGTCGCGCTCATCGCTACCAGCGACGCCGCGACTCGAGGGACGACGGAGAGCGGTGGTTGCTCACTCGTTGACCTGGTCACAAACGCACAGCTCGCTGGGGCAGCCGTAGCACTGGTCGTCCTGGACAACAAGACTGTGTCGAGCCACCCGTCCGTGCTGGAAGATTGGCATGGGTACAACGTCACGATCTTCTCGGCCGTGATCTCGGCGTCAACGGCATTGAAGATTGTGGAGCTGCAGCAGCAGAGTTCAGACGGCGCGCTCAAGGTTAAGTTTGAACTCAAGAATGAGATCGCTGACGCCTGGGACCAGATCCACCAGCTCAGCGTGGCGTCGGCCTGGCCGCAGCGTCGCGACCGCAAGGAGAAGCTGCTCAAGAAGCTGCTGGCGACTTTTTCGCTAAACGTGGGCCAGACCGAGGCGCTCAAGAGTCACTTTCTCACGATCGCAGGCGGGAGCCGCACGTCCTGGGGACTCCTCGTGCCAACTGAAGAAGGAGAAGCTGATGAAGTCAAGATCCCTTCGCCTGTTGAGAATGACGATGTGAAGCTCACCGACTCGGTTGTGACGGCGTCTGAGAGCCACGAAGAGCTCTAAACCTTGTCACTCAGCCATCCCATCAATGTATCTCTTTTTCTGCAACCTAGGCATCTATTCAACATGAACAACGATCCAAAACTTGGTCATTCTCTGCATGCGTGTTTGTCTTCTTCATCACCTGAGACCTCGCTAGCGACCTCTCTAGTCACCATGAAGCCTGGCGCTAAGCTCACTGCGTGCTGCTCTCGCTCCGCTCAAAGCCCAATCCAGTAGGACCGGCCGTTCGGGTTGTGGATCGGCGAGTGGTACTGTCCGCCGTCGGTGCTCAGCGCCCACTCGTACCACACGCGGTTGTTGGCCACGAGGCGCCAGAACTGCGCGCGCAGCACCTCGTCCCTGGCCACGCGCACGGGTTCACGGAGCGGGAAGTAGATCGGGAACCAGCTAAACATGCCGTCCGAGTGCGTCGACGGGTTGATGCTTAGTGTCACGTCGTCGAAGAGCACGGCGTCGAAGTATCCAGCAAAGCCGTGCACGACCGCGCTCTCGAGCGCCGTGAACACCATCTTCTCGTAGCGACGGTTGTCGATACGCGCATGGAACTTTGGGTGCGTGAACGTGAAGCACGGCTGCGACTCGGCGATCGCGTACATGTTGTGCAGCCGCACGACGTACGGCGTCTCAAAGTTCTTGAGCGACTCGTGCACCTTCACCTCGTTCCAGAGCTTCGACGACATGATCGGCGACACGTACGACGTGTACTCGCACGGAATGCTGATGCCGTCCTCTATAGCAAAGCAAAGCAAATGAGCAATGCTAAGTGAATATCACGACAACATTAGGCCAATTGATAACTCGTACGCACCACGGAGGAAAGCCTGGGCGCCGTCGAGGCACTCGGGTGAGAGCTCGTTGTCGCTGAAAGAGCCCAGGAGCTCGCTCACCATGATGTCAGCCTAACAACACATAGACATCCACGCGATACACAATAGCACATCTCAGTCACAAGCCTCAGACGCTCACAGCCCACGGTTACCTCTTTCGTACCTTCTCGTTGGTCTTCCAGTGGCGCATGTCGGACGAGATGATCGTGACGCTGTCCCATCGCTCCGAGATCTTGAGGTTGCGCAGCGTGATGACGGCGTTCGGGTTCTTCTCGACAGCGAACATACGGGTCTTGCGATTTGCGGCAACGGCTGCACGCAGCGCGCAACGCACGAGCGGTCCGCGGCCGGCGCCAACGACCATCACGACCGACTCTTTGTCCACGGGGGTCTGCGCCAGCGCCTTGGTGATCGCTTTCTCGTACTGGTTGTACTTGAACGCGTCCTGTTCGAAGGTCTCGTACGTTTGGGACTCGAGGTTGTCCATGAGCGGCTGCAGTGGGGCCTGGAGATAGTCCAGGTACGGCGCCTCGAAGAGCGCCTTGGAGTCCATCGCGTCGCGCTTGCCGTACAGAAAGTGCATGTACTGCACGTACGGCAGGAAGCTGCCGCGGTGGCGCGGGCGGCCCGTGAAGTAGTACTGCACGTTAAACTTGAAGAGGTCCGAGAAGAACTTCTGGTGGCGCTGCGAGAGCGTTGGGTAGCCCTTGCGGTTCGTCAGGAAGATGCTCGTCGGGATGATTACCGCCTGCAAACCAATCAATCATTGAATGTCAGTAAATCAATGCCTAGGTCACCACCACAATGACATCCCTTGCGATATAGGGCACGTACCCGGACAGGCTCTCCGAGCCAGCGCTTGAGCTCCTCGCTGGACGGCAGGTCGGCCGTGATCTCGAGCGCGACCTGGACCTTGGGGTTGTACTCGCACTTGGCGCGCAATGCATTCCAGGCCTCCCAGGGGCTCACGCCCGAGTCCTCGTCCAGCGAGATATCCTCGTTGTGCTGCAGGCCAGGACCGCCCAGCGCCAGCTTGGGGGCACCAGTGCCCACGCGGTACGACAGCGGAATGCGTACCCAGAACTGCAAGAGATCACAGCAGTAGCATGAGTGAGTACACTCACAAGATTTCATGCTGATGAAGTGTACCTTACCTGCAAGTACTGCGCCTGCGTGACCGACTGGTTCAGGACGCGCGCGTAGTTGGTTGAGCTCGTGTGGTGGCGCGGCGTGGGGAGCAGCACAGCAGACACCGAGAGGTGCGAGGCCCACGCGACCTCCTGCTTGAAGACCTTCTCAGCCGCGAGTCGCGCGTGCTGGCAGCCGGCGTCCAGGTTGATCCACTTGGAGATGTTGCCCACGACCGACGACGTCCAGCCGCGCGAGTCCATCACGAGGTCCGAGCCTGAGTTGTTCAACAAGCAATAGCCACACAAGCCAGCGTGAACTTTGGACCTACCGTGTGAATATTGCGTTGCAAAGAGAACTGGTATACACACGTGATTGTGGGCCGTCGCGCATATCCGAGACACCATTGTCGTCACGCTTGAATCTGAACATGGAGCATAGTGGAGTCAGTTGTCAGCAACGTCAGAGAGCGTGCACAGTAGCTCTACAACTACCAAGAGCACAGCAACAGCGCCAAAAGCAAAGCGCAGCACACCTCGGGTGGAAGAGCGGCGTGATCACGCCGCTCATCTTATCCTCGTACACCTGCAAGCAGAAACATCACATCATCGACAGAGAGAGCTCCTTGTTAGCACACAAAACGCTTGAGCGAGCGAGCGCAGCACAGACAGCGAGTGCAGCGCACGTCACTGGTCCGTGGGCAGCAGACGCATGTGTGTGTATGGTGCACCTTGTCGAGCGTCGCCGGGAGGTCATGGCTGAAGGACGTCTCGAGCCCCACGAAGATCCGGTCGCTGCTCATTTTTCCAGCTCGCTTGTTGCTTTTTTGACCAAACAAAATGGTGTCGAACACAGCATTGTTTCTACCTATATAGAAGCTCCTTTCGGTTTGGACTGCGTGGACCACACAATTGGCTACACTTTTTTATGAGCTGAACAGCGATCGATGGTGCCGAATACCGCCTTCTCCACTGCCACCTCCACCTGCGAATTAACGCACGCGAGCTCGAGATACGATCCAAGCGCCCACGGACACATCGGAGCCCCTTGGACGTGATTGTGGCAGCAGCCATTTGTTCTTCTTCTTCTTCGTTGAGATGCTACATCCTTAGCGAAAAGATCAATTCTGGATATCGCCGAACAACAGAGCAATCGTCATCAGGACGCACTCGCTCGCTTCTCTCCATCCCAACAGTTGACCAAGTCTTGCGACGTGGGAATGTTCCGTTGGCTCGTAGGTTACATACATCCATCCCATGCTGCTCTCACTATCATGCTGCTGACAAGCAGCTCAGTGTCCAATGGTGCGAGGGTAAGCAGAAACTGTGGCTGTGCACGAATTTCTTCTGGTTATTTGCATCCTTTCACAGCTACAGCAGCAGTCTCTTTGTCTCATTTTCACTCATAGTGCGACTTCCTTTGGTCCGTTCCTCTGTGCGTGCACGAAGCCTCAAATGGCGCCCAGCTACAGTGAATAGCAGTAGTACATAGCTACAATGCTACACTTTGCACCACTTCACGCCGAGGCACTCGAGCACGTCAAATGACGGGTCTCTCAATCGGTCGTCGTCGATCTCGTTCGTTCGCGCGAGCAGGTTGCGGTACTTGAGCGCCTTGAGCGCGAGCTTCTGCTGGTTGCTGCTGATACGAGGTGGCGCATTTTCACTGAAGCCGTCCACCGCTGCTAGCTCCGCTACCGACGTTTGAGAAGAACCACTATTGCTACTGTCACTGCTGATCTTCTGTCGCGCATTCACGATCACGCGGCGCGTGTTCTCGGCGCTTCTTGCACGCAGCGCTTCATCGCGGTAGCAGATCTTGAGACGCGTCGGCGATGTCGATGTTGAGGTTGGAGACGTCGTTCTCGGCGTAGCGCATTCGAGCTGCGTCTTGCCATTCGACGTGCACGTGACCGAGCGTCTGATGCCCGAGGGCTTGGGGATTTTTGCCTCAGGTCGGTCCTTCTCCTGCTGCACTGGGCGAATCGGGATCACAGGCGTCGGCTGCAGTCGAGTCAGGAGTTGCTGATGACCTTCGCGCTGCGGATCTCCGTCCAGTCTGCCATTCGTGTGCTTGAGCTTGGGCAATCTGCGCGAGGGTGAGTGCGACTTGGCGCGGCGACTGGGTGACTGCTTATACTGCCAGCGCGAGTCCCGCTCGTCACCGTCATCGCCCACGCACTGCGGGATCGTGAAGTCGTCCCAGAGATGCAGTGACGTGTAGATGGCCGTCGGTTGCAGCAGCACCTTGGAGTTACCGTGCGTCATGATGCTCGCTGCTTGCCCGAGTCTAGAGATGGAGTGCTGCTGTTGTGTTTCTCCACGCCCGCGCCGGTGAAAGCTGCCTTGCCTTCCTTCCGTTGGGAGATAACGAGCGAATTGGGAACTGAGGTCGCGTGACTGCAAGCGAGCGGGAAAGAAGAAGGCGGTGGTGGTGGGGCAAGAAAGATAGAACAACAATGGATATCTCGGCCGTCTATTCTCGGACACCGCGGGCGTTTCAAAAGACTGGACCAACTCGTCGTCTCGCTGATTCTTTCCACCTTTTGCCCCTGCCTTGCATCTTTGAATGGGAAAGCTTTGGGACGATGCACATTACACGAAGAGGAATGCTGACGAAATCCCGAGCTCAACTAACGAAGCCACCTCTGCTCTTGCTGGGCAAGAGGGCCAGTTGGCCGAAACGACACACGCGTTTTCC
This sequence comes from Globisporangium alternatum, assembly GCA_023334315.1. Classification (NCBI taxonomy): domain Eukaryota; phylum Oomycota; class Peronosporomycetes; order Pythiales; family Pythiaceae; genus Globisporangium; species Globisporangium alternatum. The sequence continues at coordinate 32,302 of JAASGT010000199.1, read as the reverse complement.
CTCGGAATCGATCGCATTATAAAACGCCTCCGCGAGAAGCCTCTCGCTTTTGCTGCGCTGGCTGGGTCTTGTCTTGGGCGGTTGACGGGTTGAAGTTGCCAGCAGACGACGGTAGCTTTGGTTGGCTACAGAGCTGGCACTACCGCCGTGCGTGATCAGACAGGGCGCAGACATGCAACGGATCGCTCGCTTGCTCCACCAAATCCAGAACAACGCGGATGGTTCTAGGACTTTGTCATCGACCCCAGCTGAGAGTGAGCGAGCTATGCTTATAAGGCTGGCTGTCTTAATGAACAGCCAACAGGTCGGTCAGTCACGATGCTGCTCTCCGGAGTAGAGCAACAGCACCTGTAACGCGAATCCATCGTCGCTGATCGCCGGTCAGCTTTCAGTGTCACGTCCTCCGAAGCCCTACCAGCAAAAGCTCGTGCCTGAAACAGAAAAAATAGAAAAGATCCTGCAAAAGATCGCCGTTTCATCAGAATATGAGCTCACACGTCAACAGAAAAGACTCATTTTTATCACAAAGACGATTTAATTGGCGAACAGGAGCCAATCAGATCACTCGAAACGCAATCTTTTTCGGGAAGAGCACAAGTGGCTTCACTAATGTACTGATTGCTGAAGACGAACCCATTACGTCTTCCGTCTGTTATCCACTGCAGTTTTGCCCCATTTCTCTCGTGAGACCTTGCTCTCGAGCTCTGTTGGCTTATTGCAAACTTACAATGGATAGATAATCAACTCAAAACGCCGTCGTTTTGACGATTGCCTTCGCTATTCCACTGAAGCGCCAGCGTTTCGCTCGTTAGCAGAGAAATTCGGACGATTCGAGGCAGGTTCGCTCTGCAACAGCGACCCAGCACTTGCCCGCTTAACAGCCATTTGCAACAACGAAAAGGATCCCTGACCGAAGACAAACGAGTTCATTGAAGTCTGGACGGATGAAGCGAATTCGACGACTTTCGTTCCACATGCTACTACCTACCAATTCCAGTTGCAGATTTTCAAAGCATACTCCAGAAACGCGCCGCTTGATGCACAATTTTCCTCCTAAAGCTCGAACGTCAGATATATCTACCAAAAGAATGGTGTCCATCCGCCTTGACTTAGTTAGCATAGCAAGGGGGTACAGTCAACAGCTTCGTGCTATCGACTTGCTAATGCAGCGAGCAGCTCGTCTCACGCATCTCCTGAGATGCGCTTGCCCCTCCATTCACTTGCTGGCAAAGCAATCGTGGGCATTCATTTTCTTTTCGAAATTCCAAGAACACCAATTACGGCTTTGAAGATGGACTTGACACTTTGTTAGAGTAAGGTTTATGAAGCGCGCTAAAAACGCTAAAGCATTTTCCTCAGCAGCATAATCTCCTTTCTCACGTCCATCGAGCCGGATATAGTTTCGGCTTTCACATCTGCTTGTTTTTTTTGCGCACGAGGGCTTCAGATTTATGCGCGGCATTATTGGTGGATCCTGGCCTCAACGAGTCCCTGATCTTTTCTTAAATTGAGTCCATTTGTGGTAGTCAATTGGGCCACGAGCTTGACCTCATCGGCATTCCGACGGACATGGCAGCAACTTGGCAAAAGTCGCCGAAGTTAGCTTATATTTAATACTGGGAACTGCTAGATATGGAGAAAATTTAGGTTGAGACTTCTAGCCTCAACGAACTAGAAACAATGAGCAAATCCATCAAAGAGCCCTTTCGTCGCTTTGTGCCCATGTTTGAGCGCGTGCTCCACGTCCAGTCGTTCGACATCTCTAACGTTTGGAACCTCATTCGAGCTGCTGCTCGGAGAGAAACGACTGAGCTTTTCCAGTTTGTCTGCAGCTAACGCACACGGTCCAGCTGAGAGGGATAACAGTTCAAGTCATTGTACAGCTCTCCGAGGCCCTTCTGACCCCTAAATCCCCAGAGTACAAATACAACCCGTAGCATTCAGTTTAAAGGCTCCGAGACCGATACCATTGTCGAAAACGATCGTGCTGAGAATGTGACTCAAAGTGCCGAGCCTACTGTAGAGTTTGTATCTCAAGTAAAGTCAAGGCGGTCACCCCTGGCTGGCTGTTGCAGGGGCTGCGTCCTTGCACAAGTCCGCTTGGAGTTTCCCCTTACTCCCCCACCACAAAAATGACTGGGAGCAAATGTGACTAAATGCCCGAGGCTGGAAATGGGTCCTTCACTACTCAGTTCTGCTTTGAGAAGGCTGCGCATCTGACGTGCAAATCGATTCAGTATCCAAGGCGCTTGCTGAGATAGTATCATATCAAGCCTGATGAGAGGACAGCAGCAAGAAGACTAAGCATGGCTTGACTCAACACGCTAATTCAGAGTTGACTGAGCGCAGACCAGCAGCATGGGTAAGCGGTAGCTCAAGCGATGCAAGATGGGTGCAAAGTGTACCCATTCCAAACAGCTACGATGTGGACACACCAATTTTTCTCATCAGTTTTGATTGGCAGAAATGCAGCATGTACTTCCTATGATGATTGGTTCAAATGAAACAACAATCACTCAGACCGAAGTTGAATGTTGGCTGCAACGCCCATCAGAAAAAAACACTTGGTGGAAGGAAGCGCATAGAGCCTCACATTCGATCAGGAGCGCGCGAGAGACGAGAAGAGAGAGCGGATCGACAAGCGAGCATGGTGACGACGACCCTCAAGCGCATCCTGCTGCTCTGCACGCTGCTCCTGCTGGCGCTGGTGCTCACCGCGTCTGCGTCCGCCGCTGAAGGCAAGCACGAGACCTTCGAAGTCGTCGAGAGCGCGACGCTCTCCGCCGCGATCTCGGGCTGCGGGCTCTGCCAGCAAACTGGGCAGTGCGACCAAGCATTCCGCGGCACGCCGGGCCAGTTCTGTCAGACGCTCGTGTCGGCGGCGCCGTGCTGCTGTCCCGTCGACGCGCAGTGCGTTCTGGACAACGCGTACAGCTGTCGCTGCCGCCGAACGGTTGCGTACACGAGCCCGAACGTGCGCAGCAGTGGGACGACGACTACGACGTCGTCTTCCGGCTCGGTGTTTCAAACGATTCTCTTCGTGCTGCTCATCTTCTGCTGCGTATGCTGCTGCATCAACAACTCGCGCCAGCGCCGCCGAGAGCCCGTGCGCTACGCGCAGCCAGTGTACGCGACCTCGTACGGCACGAACGACCAGTACGCGTACCCGTCTGCGCCGCCAATGTACGAGCAGCGTGAGTATAACAACAACAACAACAATGGCTACGCGGCTGCTGGGGTTGGTGCGGTTGCGGGACTCGCTACCGGCGCGTTCCTCGGCTCTGCGTTCAGTGGCGACGGCGGCTCGCGGAACGAGACAACGTCCTACTTTGCCGGCGACTCGGGAGGAGGAGCCACGACATCATACTTTGCTGGCGACTCTGGTGGCGGGAATGATGGTGGTGATGACTTTGCCGGCGACTCGTGAGTGGTGGTGCGTGTCTCTGATATGAAGGATGACCTAGTTGTTGCATGGAAGCGAACATGAATGACTAAAACGTTTACCTGCTTGCTCAGCACCTGGAAAGGTGGTAGTTTTCTTCGAGTACGGCTGCAGAGAGTCAATGTTGATATTTACACTGGACGTTTGGGGCTGGAGGTCGTGATATGTAATTTGTGCCTTGTCATCCATCCTTTGGTATCGTTTACCATCTGGGAGAAAGCCGTGTTTCGGACCCACGCTAGGCCTGCAAGCACAAACTGCACCAAAGAATCGGCAACGCGGCGTTTCTTGAGCTGTGCGCTGACCTGGCAGCATCAGCAACTCCAGCAATTCACCACTCGTCCAACTTTCGCTGAAGCAAAAGCAAGCCGGTAAGACCCGAAGATTAAAAGCCCAGACGCCCAGTCAACACACGAAGAGCTCAATTCTCCGTTTACTTTGGCGCGGAAGACGGCCCCTTGGCCGAGTCCACCATCAAGTTCTGCTCCGCCTTGCGCTCTGTTTGCAACCAAGATGCACTACTTGACATCACAATGGCTGACCTCTCAGCGCTCGATGTAAACGCCTTGAAAGCAAGGCAAGTAAATCACTCTCGCTCGAGCACACACACGTTAGCTCAGTGTACCCATTTCTCCGCCACACATTCGAAAAAGAGCACAGCTGCACGAACGTTGTCATCTGTTTTTGGAGTGGTGGGTTCGCTGTAAATCAAGACCTAAATCACCTGATTGACTGATTTGGCTAAGAGGTCCAGAACCATTTCCATCCACTCTCCTAAAGATCAGTTAGCAGACCATTGTTCGTTCAGAAGCCATGCATGTCATGCACACAAGTCCATGCCCTCATTCATCAATTGCAAGAGAACTGCACTCGTGGCTGATTGACAGGCACGCGAGCATGGTGACCACGACCCTCAAGTGCGTTCTGCTGCTCTGCTGATACTGGCGCTGACCGCTTTCGCCTCCGTCACCAAGCAAAACTACGAGACCTTCGAGGCCTTCGATAACGCCACGTTCTCCGCCGCGATCTCGGGCTGCGGGCTCTGCCAGCAAACTGGGCAATGCAGCCAGGCGGTCCGCAACACGCTGGGCCAGTTCTGCCAGACGCTCGTGTCGGGAGCGCCGTGCTGTTGCCCCCCAGACGCGCCGTGCTGTTGCCCCCAGACGCGCAGTGCGTTTTGGACAACGCGTACAACTGCCGCTGCACACGAACCGTCGGGTCTGCGAACCCGAACATGCACAGGGGACTCAACCCGTGACGGGCGATATGTACCTCCGAGCGATTTGCATGATCCTGTTTTCTCTCGCTTTTGCAGGCTTAATGACCTGGTACCGCCCGCCCCAAGAGCCCACGGGTTACGCACAACCGGTGTACACGACCTCGTGCGGCACGAACGACAAAAACAACAATGTCTACGCGGCAGGCGCAGTAGGAGCGGTTGCTGGGCGTGTTCCTGGGCTCGGCGTTCAGCGACGGCAGCTCGTGGAACCAGACGACCACGACGACATCGCACTTCGCCAGCGGCTCGGGCGGAGGCTCGGGTGGCGATTTCTCTGGTGGCTCGTGAGTGGTGAGTGCTTGAGCTGTTGATGGCCGTGCTGTGAGGAAGTGTGGATTCAAGAGGAGAGCTTTGAGAGCTTTACCCTTAAGAAGAGCTTGCGAGCGAACAATTTTGCAGAAATACCAACCGCGAGCTCCTCGTCTTAGGAGCGCTTGCGCTGATTTGTATGGCCATGACGCCGCTCCTTCTCACCCAGTGGTCTGACATGCATGGTAGTACCATGATAGGACGCAATGTGAGGCTGGACGCTGCTGATCCCGCTTTAAGCACGACAACACTTTTTCCCTTCTTCATGCGCCTGGCCCTGTGAGAGCTTCAGAACTTCCACCCGCCTCTCGTTTGCTTCCAAGCGACATGGAGGAACTTGGCCCCACAGAGCCCACAAAGTGCTGATTTGAAGAGCCTCACTGGCGATCGTCTCTCTTGAGCTCTCAAGCGACGAAACAAATGTCATTGGGTTTTGTTCAAGACCGTCCTGTGTGCACCCATGGTCGGCCAGCGAGCGGGAGGTCGCCACGCAGGCGGGTCGCCTCTGGAATCGTGAGCCGCTGGCTCGCGTTGCTTGCGAAAATGGCCCCTCGCGACCGCATGCGGCCACCTGATCGCGTGCCTCTCGGAGGCGACTCGCGTGCGGCAAAGGATGGCAAGTCTGAAGGCTGTTGGGCGCATCAGTGAAAGTGTTTCTCTTCTGTTGGCAGCGGGCGAGCGAACGCGTCGGACAAGAGAGATGAACGATGCGTGAGGAGCACGAGACGTGCCGCCGCCGAATCAGCACTTTGTCATCTTTGTTGCTGTCCTTGCTGGGATCTGTTGTTGCTTTTGCTGACGTCATAGCCCGAAGTTGCGTCTGATTTTGGTTGATAAAAACCTTCTTGTTAAGTATATATTTAAACAAATGTATACATTAAAAATAAATATTGTAATACACCTGTAAAAATTATATATAAACCTTTTTAATAGTGAATCCTGTTTCAAGAGGCATATGATGTGACGATCTCTCTGTATTCATTCTATTGCTTGCCGAATGCCATTCCTCTCGTTTTCCGTTTTGGATCAGTAGACCAAATCGGAAAAGTAAACAAAACTGACTCCAAAAGTGTTTCCAGACTACATTTTGACCTCCTTTCGTAGTGCCGACAGCAAAGTGGCGAGTCGCCGTTGTCTCCGCTACGTTGCTTGGCTCTCGCCTCTCGCTTTATACGCATAGGAAACCCGCGCGTTACCGGACCTTGTGGAGGCTCTCTAATGACTCGCATAGAACTTTTTCTTTCTCGCATGACAACAATCGGGAAGCGCACTTGCAGTGACGCTCTGGATGACCGCTGCAGAAGGTCCAGTCCAGCGTGAACAAAAGGAGAGATTATTCCACTTTATCCACTTTTATTCCTTTTGACTTCATTTTATCATTTTTAGATTTGAGTGAGCGAGTGTTGTTGTATCGATGACGCAGGAATGCATGCATGATCAACTGAGCGATGCAATAATCTCAGGTACAAAGTCTGTGATTCGCGAACGGATGAGTCGCCACTGATTTCTGAACTCTTACTTGCCTTTTATCCGCTTCTTGGGTGCTTATTCAACATAATCTACTGATCTACGGCGAATAAAAGCGCCCAAAAAGCGTAATCAGGATGGTGCTTTGTCATTCACATTCTCACTTTTTAGGTTTTAGAGCCCGCTGATCACTCTCTCATAGCTTCTTCGGAGTTGGCTTCCTTGAGCTCAAGTCCGAGCCAACTGTCTGTCCCAAGAAATCATCAACACTGGCGATATCAGAAGGTCAAATTGAGCTCGCCGCAACCAAACAACAGCAAGCTTTCATTGACTTTGCACCGTCCGCAAAGCAAACCAGCGCCAAGCTCAAAAGTTGAGAATCCTGGTCCCAATATTTGAAAATCCTGGGCTCAAAATTTGAGTATCCAAAGCATCCAAAGTGAACCCTTGGCGTTGAGCTCATAATTATTGGCTCGCATAGCCCAAGCGATGCGAACCCTCACTCCAACCTGGTGTTGAGCTGTTTGGGCTCTTCTTGGCTCTGTTCGAATCGGTGCACCGCTGGCTGATTGACATGCTGCGCTGCTGACTGGCTCGTAGCTCGCCATACGGCTGTCCACAGAGAGCTGCTCGCCACACGTATCCGACCAGCCGCGGCTCACTTACGGTAATCTCCGGGGGCTTACGAATCGACCGTAAGTTCAAATTTCAGCAAAAAAACAAGTCAGAACCACTGTGCACATTTTATTACTCACCCGAAAACCAGTGATTTGCACTCTCTCTCGCGTTATTTGGTTCATGTTTGGCAATCATCAGCGCAGCAGCAGACCCTCGTGCTCTCGCTCCACATCGTTACACTGAAGTGAAGAGGAAGATGACGAAGAACAATCACTTTTCCTGCATCCAAGCAAATCTCACAGCAAATCGCATTTTTCGCATTAGAAATTGCAAACTACGAACTTTGGTTCTTTGCCCACAGTACTGTTGGCTCTCAAAGAACCCACTGGACGCAAATGGAGCCTTTCGAACGTGCTGGTTTCGTCGGTTTTGACTTTTCAGGCAAAAGTCGTCGTCCACTGGGACAGTACCAATCAGCTTGGCCCTGTACCGAATTGCATTATCTACCTTCTTTTTCTTGCTGTCACCTCTACCAAAGCCTTCGTTGTTATCATACGTTGAATCAGTAAAAGGATAAACCTCTTCGATTTACAAATATTGAAACAAAAGGCGATGAGTGGTGGAATATGACCGGTACAGTACTGTGACTGGTTGGCAGTGCAGAACCAAGCCAGCTTGTCGGTGCCACTGTATGGATTCACGTCGTTGCTGAGCAGCTCCTCACGCTCTCTCTTCTCTCTTCTGCTCTCGCTCGCGTTGTCCTCTTCATTCTCCAATCGGCCTCTCGTTGAACAAGCAGCAACAAACGTCTCTAGCTAAGCCCCACCCAACAGTACAGTCACAGCTCAGTCACGATGAACAAGCAGCTCTCTCCGCGATCCATCAGCCCGCAGCAGCTTGAGCGCATCGCCGCCAAGCTCACCATGTCCTCGCGCTCGCTGCAGGTGCAGATCCTGACGCTGCATCGCGAGTTGGCCACGACTAAGCGTGAGCTCGTGCTCTCGCACCAGGACCTGCGCGACGGCCTCGTGCGCCTTCACGAGATCGACGAGTACGTCCAGGAAGTGCAGGACGAACTCGCGACGCAGAGCGACGAGTACAACTTCACGGAGGAAGAGGTGCGCAGCCGCGAGGAGCAGCTCGAGGAGCTCCAGGAGGAGCGCCAGGAGGAGATCACGCTGCTCGAGCATGTGCGCGCGATCATCGGGCTACACGAAACGTCGCAGAGCAAGCTACGCGTCGTGATTGCCACGCTCGTGCGCGAGCTCTGCATCGTCAAGCGCAAGGAGCAGCTGCTCGTGATGCTCGCACTGCGGTCGCGCATGGTCAAGCTCGTGCCGCACAAGCTGTAGACGAGCAAGCAGCCAGCTACCCAACCAACCCGTGTACCATATAGAACAAGAGCACGCGCAGCATGCTTCATAGACCGACAGGAACCTGACTGCCGTGGAGACTCTTCTGCCACCTATTTAACTCAATTGATTCTTTTACTTCACTAGCATTACAACCAAAGTGCTTGTCTGTCTGGTGTTGAGATACAATACCTACTTGTGTGTCGTGGTTGCCGCTCGTAGCGGGAAGCAGCAGCAGAACAGAACAGTGTTCAACGAGAGACACACAGGTCACATCACCACCAAATCCCATTTTCAGCTCACTCGCGTGCTGCCTGCGTTTGGCAATCGTAGAAAATAACGTGTACCACCTCATGTATGGCGTTTGGTATTCTTATGTTGACCACATTGTGTGTGACGTCCTTGAACCCAAACTCTTCTGACTCGTTCGCTCCGCGAAAATGCCACCATCACCACGACGACGCGCACGAGCCTTTGGAAGCCATTACGCACCTGCGCAAACAGAATCTTCATCGGTTGAGCCTTCCATCGAACCGACACCGAGACGCATGCACACTTTGTGCCATCCAGACGACGCGTCTCGCAGTTTGTGTGGAAAATCTCGCTTCACGTCTTTTACATATGATCACGGTTATAGATACAATTACGACAGGCTCTCTGCTGAATCATAATAAATAATAATTGCTTGGTATCTCGCTGGCACTGGCGATCTTAGCTGGCACATTACGGATGAAGCTGGCTGAGCTGCGGCTTGCTGGGCTCGGTTGGCGGCGGTGGCCGAAGAGTGTCAATAGCAGCTTGACCTGCAGAGTGCAGCTTCTGGTCAAGAACGGCCGATGCAACAGAGCGTGGTGAGCCGACCGCGAGCTCACAGCTCCAGCGACCTGCGGTGGCGGCGCTCGGAAGCCACGGCGGCACACTGTCGTCCGCGTTGAAGCCGCAGATCTGCAGGCGGCGGTGCACGTCTCGCCTGAGCTCAGCCTTGCGGATGCACACAAAGGCTGGTGTGATGACTGTTCCACTGGTGGCCATCTCCTCCTTCTCGCGGCTCAGACGGCGACGCACTTGGATGTGGCTCAGCGGCTTCTGCATGCTCTTCTCGTACGAGAGCTCGCGCAACTTCTTGCGCTTGAGGTGCTGCGCGCGCACGTAGAGCCCCGCGACGTGCAGCCGCTGGCTCGCGATCAGCGACAGCTCGTCGCGCGTTGACTCTCGGTCCAGAGTGTCGCCGCTCTCTCGTGACTCTGCATGTACAGTGCTTTCTTTCGCAGTGCTGTTCTTATCTTGGCGCTGGCTCACTCGATTCCTTCTCGAGTTGCTCGTACTGCTACTGCTGTTGGATCGGCTGGACGCTCTGGTTGCTCGGCGCACCGGGTACAGAACACTTGGCGCACGGTCGGTCTCAGTCGTGATCGACGCACCGTCGTTGTAGTAGTCGCAGCTGCTGAAGCGGTTCGTGCGCTGCGTGGTCGTGACCCACGACTCGTTCTCGGTCTCGGGACTGCCGTTGTCCGCGTGTTGCTTCTTGTTCGCATGGCTGTGCTTGGACACATGTGCGATGAGCCGCGCGCACCAGGCGCCGACGCGACGCAGGCCGTGTTTCTTCTCGCCACCGCCCATGATGATCGCCCTCTTGTGCACTGGGAACTTGGACAATGAGCAGCAGTAGGAGCCGAGGCACGAGCTCGACGTCGCGCAGAATTGCGAGTGTACTTCAAGTGCCGCCGTCCGTGTCCGTCCGTCCGTCAGTGCCAGCCAGTCAGCCAGTTAGCGTAAAGCGGAATGTGAACCCTCGCCGCTGCGCTGCATCTCTTTGGTTTGGCTCAGTTCTTATTTACGGTGGAACATGCAGAAGCCGCGCCAGTGAATGGCTCTCTGTGCTTCCTTTCCATTCTTCTTTTTTGCTGCTGCTGCTGTTGTTGTTCTGGTTTCAGCAGCACCGGATGGAGCGGGATTGCGAGCGAGTGCCCATTTTGTTTACACCACTGCTGCTGGTCATCCTCGTAGAGTTCACGTGGCAGGGCGTATGGAGAGACAGGCAGACGACCATGTGAGCATACGTTTGCATGCAGAATCGAAGTGAAGTGGCGTCCTCTTCTACATGGCAAGTGCCTCTGACAAAAAAGTCGGATCAAACTTAACACGATGGCACTAAACATACCTTTTTAGTGACTAAACAGCACAAGCTGAGGGGCGAACTTGAAGAGTCACTAAAGAGGGGGTGCGTTGTCGCTCAAAAAAGGCTCTCATTCTTTTCCTACAAAAGAGCAGGCAAACAGACAGAGAAGACGCACAAGAGCAGCAATATGGCGGCGATGGGGGCGGTCGTGGACGCTGTGTTCGGGTCCTATGACCTCAAGAACGCCAAGCAGTGGCGTGACGAGGACCTGCAGCACCGCGAGCAGGAGAAGCAGTGGCGCGAGGACGCGATCTTGCGCGAGATCTCGTGGCGCAACGCTGACCTCGAGCGCGAGCGCCGCGTACTCAAGCTTGAGAACGAGAAGCGCATCATCGACGCGCGCCACAAGCAGCTCTCGGCAGTCGCGCAGCTCTCAGCGCTGCTCGCAGTCTTCTCCATGGTCTCCATGGTCGAGATCAACCTCCCAGCGAACCTCAACCACCTGCTCATGGTGTTCTACGGTAGCATCTGCTGCCTCGAGGTGCGTTGTTTCAATGTGCTGGTATTTATCACAAGTGTACCACTGACTGTGAGTGGGGCACTCTTACAATGTGTGTGTGCTTGTACAGTTTATATGTATGCTGATCTGCATGCTCACGTGCACGCTACTGCTGCTCGCCGTGACGCGGTTCGTGACGCACACACTGGAGGGCGAAGTGCGGCAGCTGACGGTCATCGAGCTCGAGCTCGTCTCTCCCTTCTACGCGTGGTGGCTCAAGCGCTGCGAGCGCGAGTGGCTGCTCGCGTACCAGCTCTTTCGGCTCGGTGCGTGTGTCTGTTCCCCGTATTGCTTGGCCCTGGCCTGGTTTTTGAGTGCTGACTATGGTATTAATATCAATGCAGGCGCGTCGCTGTTCCTCGTTGAGGTGATCCTCATCGGGTGGGTGCAGTTCGGCCAGTCGGTCGCAACCGCAGTCGCCATGACGGTGCTCTGCACGGTCGGCATCTTGTACTACCAGCTGCGCGTGGCGAGCCGCTGGCGGTATCTCATGAACTTCCCCGACCCGAACAACGTGAACCACAACTACCACTCGAGTGTCCAGGACGAGTAACTTATAAGCATAATCCAAGCAATAATACCATAGAGACCCACGCAGTGTTGATGGATCTGCTCGTGTGATCCGTTCCAGTGCTATGAAGAAGAGGCAGTGGACGCCATCGAAGCCGAGAGCTCTCAGCACACCCGGAAACTTACTCCTTGTGCATATTGGTACGATACGGTGCTATGACCAGCACCATAGCTGCCTGGCGATGTCGGTGCTGGTGCCACGAGCGCCGCTTCGTCACTTTGCCGCTTGGCTCTGGTGTTGACGCCGTGCATCTTGCGCGTGTGTCATTGCTGCTGCGCGCGTCGCAGGCATTTTCTTGTGATCATCGAGCTGATCATGCAACTGGCTTGGATTTGCGCATTCATTAACACCCCTCAAAATCACTCCTACCAATATGAATCTCTTTGAGAAGGGTATAAAGTAAAACAAAATTGATAAAGATAAATTTTTAATTTTTAATATTATATTATACATAATATGCACTTCCACAGGTAGTGTGTTCAGATCTGAAGCGCGCAAAAAATGGCCATTCACCAGATCCCGCTGCTGCGGTTTGGGATGTCCCGCCCGCCCAGCACGAGCCATTCCCCGAAAAGCTTCACCAGCGGCACTCGAAGCCCGTTCGCTTCACGACACCGGACGCTCGCCTTCACCACACATCACACATTACACAGCAGCATGTCCGACAGCAGCAACAAGTTCGTCGTGCACAAGTTCGGCGGCACGTCCGTGGGCAGCGCCGAGTGCTTCGCCAAGGTCTCGGACATCGTGTCGGCGCTCGCGGCGCCGCGCGTTGCCGTGGTCGTGTCGGCCATCGGCGGCAAGCCCAAGGTCACGGACCTGCTCATCGGCCTGCTGACTCTAGCCAAGCAGCGCAAGTCGCAGGAGTGCGACGCGGTGCTCGACGTGATCCGCGAGAAGCACCACAAGGTGATCGCCGAGACGCTGCCCGCGGACGTCGGCCAGCCGATCGAGGACGCGATCAACGCCGACCTAAAGCGCCTGTCCGAGCTGCTGCGCGCCATCTCGATCATGCGCTCGTACAACGACAGTGTCGTGGAGTTTATCTCGGGCCACGGCGAGGTCTGGTCGGCCAAGATCCTGGCCGCCGTGCTCTCGCTCCGTGCAGCCGCGGACGGCAAGAAGCACAAGTTCCATTTTGTGGACGCGCGCGAGTTCTTGGTCGTCGAGCCCGACGAGGACCACGGCCCTGTCGTGCAGTACGACATCACGACGAAGAAGATGGACGCGATCCTCAAGGGCCAGTCGGACGGCCAGGAACTCACGCACCTCGTCATCACGGGCTTCATCTGCAGCACGACCGAGGGTGTCATGACGACGCTCAAGCGCGACGGCAGTGACTTCACGGCCTCGATCTGCGGTCGCGTGCTCAAGGCGAGCAGCATCACGATCTGGACCGACGTGAGCGGCGTATTGAGCTCGGATCCGAGACGAGTGCCCGAGGCCAAGATCCTCGGCGAGGTCTCGTACGAAGAAGCCATGGAGCTCGCGTACTTTGGCGCCAAGGTGATCCACCCAAAGACCATGACGCCTGCGATTTTGGAGGCGATCCCCATTTACATTCGCAACACGTTTGAACCGGAGCACCCGGGCACGAAGATCTACCACCGCAAGCGCGTCGAGCAGGAGCGCAAGCTTTCGAACGGCCTACCGAACGCCAAGAACATCGTGAGCGGCTTCTCGACCGTGGACGACCTCGCGCTCTTCAACATTGAAGGCAGTGGCATGGTGGGGGTGCACGGCACGTCGTCGCGTTTGTTTAACGCACTCGACCGCGTCAAGGTCAACGTCGTGCTCATTGCGCAAGCCAGCTCCGAGCACTCGATCTGCTTCGCCGTGCCCATGAGCCGCGCCATGGACGTGCAGGAGGTCGTGAACGAGACGTTCTTCAAGGAGATTCACCACGGCCTGATCGAGAAGACCGAGTTCATCGCACCCATCAGCATCATCGCCGCCGTGGGCGACAACATGAGCCAGACGCCCGGCGTTTGCAGCCGCTTCTTCGGCGCGCTCGGTCGCGCGGGCATCAACGTGCTCGCGATCTCGCAGGGTTCCTCGGAACGCAACATCTCGGCGGTCGTGCGCTACGAGGACTCGGCAGCGGCGCTCCGCGCGGTCCACTCGGCGTTCTTCCTGTCGGATCAAACGATCTCGATCGGCATCGTGGGTCTCGAGCACGTTGAGGACGACAAAACGGGCGTGGGCAAGGCGCTGCTCGAGCAGTACAACCAGCAGCGCGAGTACTTGAAGCAGCGCTTCAACGTGGACATCCGCATCCGCGCGATCGCGACACACTCGTCGTCCAAGATGCTACTGGACCACAACGGCGGCCTCACCTCGGACGCGCTGGAAGAGAAAGCTGAGCTCTTTGAGCCGTTCGACCACGAGCGGTTTCTGAACCACGTGTGCGCGGACCACCTGCCACACTGGCTCATCGTGGACGTGTCCAACTGCCCCAGTCACGTGAAGAGCCTCTACCCGACGTGGCTCAACCGCAATGTGCACCTGATCACGGCCAACATCAACGTGGCGGCGGCGTCCACGAGTCTCCATAGCCTCATTCGCACCAAACTGCGCGAAAAGGAGCTGATCTTCGACTCGGAGGCCTGTCTCGCCATCGGCGTCCCGATCTTCAACACGATCCAGAACTTTGTGCAGACGGGCGACGACATCCGCCAGGTCGAGTTCTCCGGCAGCTTGTTCCTCAACTCGGTGCTCAGCGCGGCCACATCCAGCGGATCTGAGTTCGACCTCCCACAGCTGCTCAAGCAGCAGATCGACGCGTTCAAGTCGAAGCTCTCGGTGCGCGACATCCTGGACGACGTCACGGGCGTGCGCAGCGCCAAGAAGGCCGTGCTACTGGCGCGCGAGATGGGCTTCCGCACCGAGCTCCAGGAGGTTGCGATCGCCACGTGCTGGCGCTTCCTGGATGACGACAGTGTCGATGACGTGGCGCAATGGGACTACGAGCACTTGCTCGCGCACCTCATAAGCAAGTGCGAGCCGCTTGCGCAGCAGATCGCAGCCGTGGTCGTGAACCGCGCCGAGACGCCGTCGTTGCGGCTCATGGCGTTTGTTGACGCACAGAGCGGCGCGATCTCGGTGCGCGTCGAGGCGCTCACAGCACAGCACGTGTTCGCGGCGCTGCAGCCGCTACAGTGCGCGTTTGCGTTCTACACGGCGCGCCACGCGGCGCACCCGGTCGTGGTCTCGGGCCCGATCGCCGACAGCTCGATCACGGCCGGCACGCTCTTCGGCAGCATCCTGAATCTCGCGCGCAATTGCGGCGCGCGCGAGTCGGGCAAGTGAGTGAGGGAGCAAGAATACGTTGCGTGGTGGTTGAGGCCAACGCGATAGGCAGTGTACGTCGATAGGAGTTGTGTGGCAATGTCAATAGAGATGAGTTATTCCACTAGAGTCCATGAGAGTGGTGAGTCGCATGGCCAGCCCATGTCATCAAAGTCTATCAAGCCCTCGTCATGTGTTAAATCGTACTTTAACGAAAATCGTACTTTAACGGAGAGAAATCTTGCTTTTGCATCACACAAGATCGACCACCACCTACACTCATCATGGGCGGCGTTCAGGAGCCGCGCGAGTGGTGGAGCGCGCCGTACTTCACGCAGGAGGGATGGACGCAAGGCTCCGTGCCGTACTTCCAGGCCGCAGTGCTCTTCATGACGCTCGTGTACGTGTTTGAGACGTATCTGGACTTCCGCCAACACCAGAAGCTCAAGGAGACCAAGTTCCCCGAGCCGCTGAGGGACGCCATCGGCGCGCTCGGCACGTTCACGCCCAAGAAGGCCAAGACGGATGAAAAGAACGAAGGCGGGAAAGAGGACAATGACAGCAGCAAGCCGCAGGACGAACCCGCGAAGGAGGTCTCGCTGCTGGACGCCACGCTCGAGAAGTTCGACAAGAGCCGCGCGTACGGACTCGACAAGAGCACATTCGGGTTCATCTCGGGCGCGTACTCACAGGCGGAGGCCACTGCGCTGCTCTTTCTCGGCTATCTACCGTTCATGTGGACGCTCAGCGGCCGCGCGCTCGCGGCACTCGGCGTCGACGCGAGCAACGAGATCTACCTGGCAATCATGCTACTGACGCTCACGTCCATCCGCGACACGCTCGTGGGGCTCCCATTCGCGCTCTATTCGACGTTCGTGGTCGAGGCACGCCATGGCTTTAACAAGCAGACGCTCGGGCTCTTCTTCATGGACAAGCTCAAGGGATTTGTGCTGTTCATGGTGATCGGGTTCCCGCTCACCGCGGGATTGATCTTCGTGATCCGATGGGGCGGCGAGCACTTTTACCTGTACGTCTGGGCGTTCCTGTTCGCGTTCTCGCTCGTCATGCTCACGCTCTACCCGGTGCTTATCATGCCGCTGTTTAACAAGTTCACGCCGCTCGAGGAGGGTGAACTGCGCACGCGCATCGAAGCGCTCGCGTCGAGTCTCCACTTCCCGCTCACGAAGCTCTTCGTGTGCGATGGCTCCAAGCGCTCGAGTCACAGCAACGCGTACTTCTTTGGCTTCTTCAAGAGCAAGCGCATCGTGCTCTTCGACACGCTACTGGAGCAGGCGACCCACGATGAGATCGTCGCGATCTTGGGCCACGAGCTGGGCCACTGGAAGCTTTGGCACACGGCGCAGGGCTTTATCATCCAGCAGATATACACGTTCGTCCTCTTCTACGTCTTCGGCCTCTGCATGAACGACAGCGACCTGTTTGCGAGCTTCGGGTTCGCGAGCAGCGGCGAGGACGCCAAGCCTGTGATCATCGGCTTCATGCTCTTCTCGCAGACCGTGTGGGCGCCGGTGGAGCACGTGCTGTCGTTCCTCATCACGCTCAACACGCGCAAGAACGAGTTCCAGGCCGACGCGTTCGCGGTGGACCTGGGCCACGAGCAGGGGTTGCGCTCGGGACTGACCAAGCTCGCGATCGAGAACCTCTCCAACATGAACCCGGACGCACTCTACAGCGCCTACCACTACAGCCACCCGCCCCTCGTCGAGCGACTCAACGCGATCACGGACCGCGCCAAGAAGCTCAAGTAAGGACGACCAGGAGCTTTGCAAGCCATCTCCATAGCCAAATGACAAGAACGACAAGAAGACAAGAGAAGAAACACAGTATTCCATACAAGAAGATACACAAAAGGTAAACAAATCCACACCAACTAACTGGGTCTAACAACAGCAAGGCTCCTTAATAGGCGCTCTTCGCGACGACGACGTAGCGCATGCGCGCCTGCGCTGGGTTGTAAATGATGTACTCCGAGTGGCTCAGCCCCGTGGCCTCGGCCGTCTGCACGGGCTTGCCGAGCGGCCAGACTGCACCGTCCTTGTCCACCACGTCGCCGCTCGCGTCCGGGCGACACGTGCCGACGCCTTTGCAGCTGTGGTACGCCGACGCCTTCGTGTGACCGCCGCAGCTCACGTGCACCCAGCGCTTGGCGTTCTCGTCCGACGACACCATCTCCTTCACATCGCCCAGCGCTACCTCACTCAGCACGAAGATGCACTTGCTCTGCCCGTGGCGCGCACTCACGTGGCAGTACGCCTGCGCCTTGGACGCCTTGTCCGTGAAATAAATACCTTTGCCGAAGATGCGCCCGTTCGACGCCACCTCGGGCGGCGCGATGCGCAGGCCGTCCGTGAGGATGCCCAGCCAGTTGCTCAGTCGACTGCCGTGCCACAAAATCTACACAGACAGCATCAGAAAACCAATGTCAGCACTTTTCGACAGACCAATGACCACCACAAAAACTCACTCTTCGGTTCTCAAAATCCCGGTACGGTTCGAAGCGCTCATCTTCGTCGGGTTTGTAGACGCGGAAGACGTTCAGCAGCTGGAGTGTGCCGTCTTTCCAGCCGCAGCAGCTCGAGTTCTTCAAATACGCCTTCACGAACGCGTACTCGTCCGAGATCTCAGCGATCGGTACCATGTCGCAGCCCAGGAGCGCGTAGCACTCGTCCAGGTAGTTGCGCTGCTTGCACGAGTTCACGACTTCCATACTGCTCATGCCGCGCACGTTCTCGCACACGCTCTCCATCATCACGACCTTCTTGCCGAGCTTGACCATCGTGTCGATCACGTCCAGACGCGAGTGGTGCGGGATGATTGAGTAAAAGTGGCTGCTCAGGTTTAGAATGTGCGTCCGACACGCCGTGCGCGTACGCAGCGCCTCGTAGATCTGGTGCAGTGTCTCGTAGCCCTGCGTCAAGCAAGAAACAATACCAGAGTCAAGACAATGGCTCCAACTGATCACGAACAATGTCGACCAGACAACCAGACGACCAGACGTACCCGCTTGATCGTCGTCTTGGAGAGCCGTCCAAGTGGCATCTTCTGAGCTTCCTCCATCACTTCCTCCGTCTCCGAGTAGTTGTACGCCGAGTACTCGTTCGGATCCGCGATCAAGTTGAGAAACGCCTGCACTTCTGCATGCAGACGCGACGCCGGCGGCTGCACAGCCACACTCACACAGGTGCGCTTGTGTCCTGAGAACGTTGTGTGGCTAGACGAAGATGATGAGCTGTTCCAGTCTTGTACGAAATTGTACTGGCGGCTCGTAGATGATGACGATGTAGTTGTGGTCGACGACGAGCGAGAATTCCTTCGTCGCTTCTGACCGGTGCTGCTGTTGCCACTCTCAGCACGTGTGCCTGGGTCCTCGTAGTCGCTGTCAAGAAACAAGAGGTCCGAGTACGGCGTGCCCATGGAGTAATCGAGCTCAATCCACGTATAGCTGATACACAGAGAGGTATACACACGTGCGCGCATGAGAAGCTCAGCAAGACTGAGCTCCACGCATGGCATGTTTGTATAAAAACTCACCTTCCTTCCTGGTACTGCAGCGAGTGGCGCTCTTCCCACGTGCAGCTCGTCTTGGACGAGAAGACCATGCAGAACTCGACGATGATGCGCTCCTCGCACTCGTACGGGCCCATGAGCAGCGTCTTGCCCGTGTAACCGATGCTGCCCGAGCGTGTCCAGAGATAAAACTGCTGCTCGTACTCGAGCGCCTGCAGCGCGATGAACTCACACTGGTTCTGGTGCACGCGCGCCTGTTACATCAGTACATCAGCATAAGTCTCTGGCTCTAGATTGTATAGCGAATTACCACTACACGCACACGTACCCGCGTGAGCATGGCGTCGTAGACCGAGCCCTTGTACTGCAACACGGTGGCGTTACGCTTGTACGGGTCCGGCAGATGCGGGTCCGGCTTGATATTGTGACGCAGCGTATTACTGGAGCCGTCATAGCCGCGCTGCTCGTCGTCAAAGTCGTCCTGCTCGTCCAGCGCGTCCTCGAGGCTCTGGACCTTGACGGCGCGCGCATCGCGGCGCGTGTGCACGCGCTTCTTGAGCGGCGGCGAGAGGATCGGCGCGTCGTTCGTCAGCTGCGCACCTATCGCCGTTGCTAGTGACGTGGTCTTGGCCCTCGTTGGTGGGGTCATGAGCGAGGCCGCCGTGCCACCGCTGCGCGTCGCGCGTGCGGGCGAATACACAGTCGCGGACGTGGCCACCGGTGCGGGCGCTGGCTTGGAGATGCGGCGCTTGCGAGTCATGCTGCTGCTTGGTGTGCGTGGCTTGGAGGAGGCGAGCGTGGTGAAGCGCCTGTTGGCCTGTTGAGTGACAGGGGCACTTGGAGGTCTGTTTGTCTGCTTGAAGCGGCCGTTGGCGAATGAGGGACGCAGGAGAAAGGGGAGAACGTCTGCGACCAGGTGGGCTTTCGGCTGAGGGGCTTGAAATGAGAGAAGGAAGGAAGGAAAGGAGGGATGCGTTCGCACTCACAGAGCAGCGAGCGTATCTGGGCAAAACCCGGAGAAAGCCGCTCACATGACCGACCCGCCTGCACGAGAAAACCGGTAGCGATACCGATTCTTCGGCCTTGAAGAAGGTGGTTGGGTGAAGATCGATGCGCCTCTATGAAGGTAAGCGGTAGTTAGAAAGCTTAGCGTGTGTGTGTGCTGCGTGGAAGGACGGCGTGGCAAGCAACGCTGACGTGGCGACGGACGGACTGTGCATGAAGCGCCGAAAGAAAAGGAAAATGAAGCAGGGCGCAACGTTTTCGCTAGTACCGACGCCATGGGATCAGCAAACGCACAAAGCACACGCAAGCACGCATTTGCGCTCTGTCATATGTCCTCTAGTACAGAAGACGCGCAGCTCGCCCTTGTGTGTGCGTGCGCGTTCGTCGCTCTCACTTTCTCTGACCCGCCACCACCGCCGCTTGCGCTCTCTCGTCTGACGTCACTCGTCGGCGCTCGACAATCGACCAGACGCATTCTCTTCGTACAGCTCACCATAGCAGCAGCGCGCACCTGATACGCATGGCGCCTGTCTTCTAGGATAGAACACATGACGACGCACATACAGATACTCATGGACGTACGTGCACAGGCGACGCGCGTGTCCTTCGGCGCTGGTGATGATGGCCATCACGAAGGGCGCTTTTCGTCTCGTCAATGTCCTGAGAACAAACGAAGAAGAGCTTCTCAAGATCCGCGAAAGTAGGGTGGACCACATTATTCTCAGATTCGATTCTGGCTTGTTTCGATGATGTGGTCCACTCTGACAAGTGCGAGCGCTGGTTCGCACATCAGTACAACTGAGTTGGCTTTTGCGAACTTTATCGCTCCAGCATTTCAAATACCTTATTATTGATTATTCTAGCTTTTTAGATATCTCTATATCTACATATGTATACTGTATGCATATTAAAAAGATAAAATAGCGTGGTGTCTGGAGAGACGCCGGACATAAATGAGCTCCTCACTTTTGTCATTCGCTGGCACAATAAGCAAGAAGAGACAACAAAGCAACATGGCGCCGTCGCTGGAGCGCGAGTGGCGCGCGCTGCCGCTGGTCTCTCGAAGCGCATCAGCTGACACTAGTGACAACGCGCTGCGCATCGAGCCAGAGGCGCTAGCCATCCTGCAAGAGGTGCGCGCGCGTAACATCCACGTGCTGGGGCTCTTCGGTCCGGCGAAGACAGGCAAGCAGCTCTTTCTCAAAACGCTGCTGATCTCCAAGTGTGACTTTGCTGCTGCTGCGTCGCCTGGGAGTCACGTGCTCCTGTGGCTCTGGACACCAGTGGATGGGCTGCATGCTGGTGCTGCTGGTGGTGAAGCCGAAAGCGTCAAAGTCGTGATCTCGAACGGCACGCAGGCAGACGACACCGCGACAGATCGCAAGCAGCGCCTCGCGCTCCTGTTGCTGCTGTCCTCAGCACTGGCTTACAATGACGACGGAGAGATCAACGCGCAGGCGATCGAGCGACTCGACTGGCTCGTAGACATCGCACAGATCCTGCGCATTAAGGCGAATCAGGACGAAGCGGGCGTTGGTGCGTTTGCTTCAAACAAGTGACCAAGCCCATTCTGACTGCTCTTGCCCTTCTGTTTGCTAACATGTGTGCGCAATTCTCTGTGTGTGGCTTTTGAATTAGCAAACGACTTCAAGCAGCACGCACCAAAGTTCATTTGGCTCGTGCAGAATTTCAAGGTCAAGTGGCTCACTGGCGAGGACGGCGAGAAGCTTACACCTCTTCAGGTACAAAAGCCATACCAGCGTCTATCACAGCTCGATGATCTTGTTTCTCACCACTCTCTTCCACTGTTCTACGCTACTACAGTACTTTGAGAGGAGCTTCCAAGACGAGAATGGCTTCAGCGACGCGGTCGCGAGTCGTAATGCGAACCGCATGTACTTTAATTCGTACTTTCCAACGCGCGACTGCATTGCGCTGAGTCGTCCAGTCGAAGGCGCAGCAACAGAAGTACCACCAAACACAGAGCGCGGTGCACTGCGCAGTCAGTTCGTCGAGTCGATTGATAAGTTCTACGCGTCGTACCTCTCGGCAAAGTCCAACACGTCTCTGCCGGCCAAGCAACTGATGGGGAAGGAGCTGCGCGCTGAGCAGCTCGTCGTCGCACTGGAGAGCTACGTCACTGCGCTCAACAGCAAGACGCTGCCGACGATCGCACAGGCGTCCAACACGCTGCTGCAGCGCTCCATCACCGAGGGCTTTGCAGCGGCCAACCAGGTGTACCAAGAGGCAACTGCGGCGGTCGCTTTGTCACTTCAAGAGGACAAGGCGCTCTCATCGCGTGAGCTGCAAGTGGCGCACTACCGTGGGGTCCAGAAGGCGTTGACGAAGCTCCAGGAGCTTGCTGCGATTCTTCCCGAGCAGCTCCATAAGACGGTGTTCAAGGAGAGCTTTTCTGCGTGGGATGCTCAGGTGAAGAGCCATTTGGAGAAGCTGACGCAGCAGAACACGCAAGTGTCGCGTGTCGCCTGTGAAGAGCTCATCAAGTGCCTCTTGCCGCACAACCTGGAGGAGATGGCGAGCGACCTCGCATCAAAGTACGTCTCTTGGTTTTGCTGGTGAAGTATACTGGCAAATGGTTGGTTGAGGCTGACTCTTGTGCCGTAACTGTCTTGTGTGATCTGGTAGACCTCGCGGGTCGTTCTCGGACGGCCTGACCTCACTGCTCTCGCAGTACAAGTCGGACTTGCGCAAGGCGATCGACGAGTACAAGACCAGGGGAGGCGGCCCGTCGATCCACGAGACGCTCGAGCAGGCACTGCTGCAGTCCGTCTTTGCGTCCATCAAGAACTGGGGTGTGATCGTGCTTCGCCAGTACCAGCATCACCTTCACACGCTGCTGGACGAGCGAGACGCGCTCGAGAAAGACTGTGAGGTTGCGAGGTCGAAAGACACGGACTCGACGACTTCTGCTGACGACCAGAAGCGCATGTACGAAGCACAGCTCGAGCAGTCGACCAAACAGCTCTCGGACTTGCGGAAAACTCTCCTTGGCGAACTGAACGACAAGAAATCCGAACTCGAGCGCCTCATGAACGACATGCAGATGATGGAGATGAAGCAAGAGGTGCGCGTGAAGAACGTGGAGAACGACATCGCATGGACGCGCAGCCGCACGGCCGAGCTCGAGAAGGCGTCGATGCAAGAGCGTCTGCGTCCAGAAAGCGACCTTAGCGGTGCGACGCAGCACCTGCTGACCAAGGAGCGCAGCTTCCATGAAGAGGAGCGCTCGTTGCTCACGCAGCAGCGCGAGATGATGGACCGCATCGCACAGCTCGAGCGCGAGATTGCGCAGAAGAAGACTAAGCACGTGCAGCAGGTCTTCCAACTGGAGAACGCGATCGCCAGAAAGGCCGACGAGATGAAGACCGAGCACGCCGAGTTTGCGCGGCAGCTCAAGACTCAGGCCAAGACCGACACGGGCGTGCTCAAGCTCGCGTACCAGAAGAAGAAGCAGGCCGTGCAGAGTGAGACCGAGAAAGTAAAGCGCGAGATCGAGGAGATGCGCGAGAAGCTAGTGCTCTTCAACAGTCCCGTGAATAAAAGCGCGTCATCGAAGAAGGTGAACCGCGACTTCTTCAGCGCCATGTCGCTGCCGATGCCTGCGGTTCCGATCTTCCCGCCGTCTGTGAACAACAGCCCGGCGTCGTCATCTGGCAAGCAAGTGAGCCGCTCGGCGTCCATGGACGTGTCCACGAGCTCCGCGACGATCGGCCCCAACACTGCGACTCGCGCGGCGGCCACGCGCACTGACAGCGACCTCTGCAAGCAGTCGTGAGCAGCGAGCCAACTGAACCTTGAACAGCATTTGCATGTGAGTCTTTTTATAAAAGTCAGTCAACGTCCGCCCACACGAAAATGAAAACCAATTTCCACACTCACCTCCGACAAAAAGCCATTCGGCTGAGTAGCACCAGTCGGGATGCAGCCGAACCGCTGCGTGGCGTGCCTGCTCGTGACCACGACCGGCCGCATCCTCGTGCAGTGGGAGCTCGATATCACACTCCCGCTGCGCTACCCGCAGCTTGGACTGCTCATCGCGAGCCTCGTGCAGTTCTCCAACACGCAGCCGTTCGCGCAGCTGGAGCTCAACAACGGCTTCACTTTGATCATGTGCTCGGACGCCATCTCGCAGCTCTCGAGCGTTGTAATATGCAAGACGCCGCTCGCCATGGAGAGCAAGAGCTCACATGGCGCACTCGACATGGCGCATCTCAAGAGCCTCGTGACCCTCCACGAGTTCCTGCGCTGCTACCGCGAGCGCGTGGACAAGATCGTTGTGGAGAGCAAGGTGACCAGCGAGCACATGGCCGAGAAGTACACGCTCACGAGCGCTTTGGATGGTGGACAAGGCTCTTACGATGGCGACGATAACGCTGCTTCGGACGGCACGATGGACGTCTTCGCCATGTTCCAGAACGAGTTCATCGCGCCCATGATGGAGGACGACAGCACCGAGAACATCCGCACAGGCATCTTCGACTCGGTCGCCAGGACGAGCGCGTCGGCGACCGACATCACGCGCCAATTCCTGCTCAACGCCGACTCGGGCCGTGTGCTCTACGCGCTCATGGCGGCGCCCAAACTCTCGAACCAGCACCGATACCTGGAAGAGCGACTGCAAACGCAGCAGCTGCTCAGAAGAGTGGCACAGGCGCTGAGCAAGTGCTTCCTGCTCTTGCAGCGTACATCGCTACTCACACGCAACCAGGAGGACAGCCACGTGGGTTTCTCCAACAGCAACAGTGTGAGTTCCACGACAGTGGTGCTTCGCATCGGAAGTGACGCTCATAAAGAACCAGCATCCGCTTCGGCTTCGTCGACTGAAGTCCTTCACATTGCAGTGCAAATGCTTGGCGTACGTACGCTGCTTGCAGATTTCAGACCTCTTGCATCGATTTGTCAGATCTATAGACACATGACTCACTGAATTTTGGTGT
Organism: Globisporangium alternatum; assembly: GCA_023334315.1. Lineage (NCBI taxonomy): Eukaryota > Oomycota > Peronosporomycetes > Pythiales > Pythiaceae > Globisporangium > Globisporangium alternatum. The sequence continues at coordinate 7,807 of JAASGT010000199.1, read as the reverse complement.
GCATGATGCCACAGGTTGGGACGTTCGCGTCGGTGGTCTTCTTCTACGGTCCGAACGACCGGTTCTTGGGCCACGCGAGCCAGCTGGTGCGTTCGGGCGACCTCCAGCGCGTGCTCATCGCCGACCCGCGTGGCAGCCACTTGCTCGGACTCGTGCAGGAAGGAGCGCTCGCGGCCGACTTCCAGCTGCACGTGGGCTCGGACGGCGCGCCCGAGAGCGTGCTGCAGGCGCTGGAGAACGTCGAGGCGCCGTGGACCAAGCTCTTCTCGCACCCGTCGCTGGCGCCATCGCGGTCGGCGTCCCTGGCTCGCTAGTCTGGATGAAGAGACTGGAACTGGACGGTTTATCACCAAGGAACGGCAAGGTCAGTACCAATATGGCGGAAATGAATGGCAGGATACAATATAAACTCTCTCCTTGATTAATCCCCCTTGTCCATACACAACATTGCACACGTCACTCGTGAACGAGAGTAACCACTACAAACCTATGACGCAGAAGCAAGCGACGACGACGATACCTCAGACGAAGCGGTGATCGCCTTGCTGTCCATGTAGCGCAGGATGTCACGGTAGCGCACCTCGCACTCGCTGCGCGTCTGGCCGTGCTCCATATTCTCGAGGTGGTCTTTCACGAGCGCCAGCAGCCCATTGAGGTAGTTCTGCGTCACCGCTGGCGTCTTGGCTTCAAAGAAGTAGAGGTACTGCTCGCACATCACAAAGAGATGATTGGTTAGTATATAGCGGAGCTGTTGATCACGTGCAAGGCGACAAGCGCAACAGCAAGCTCTCACCGATTCCAAGATCTCGATGAACAACGGTACTTGACTCGACGACGAGCCCGTGCAGGCGTCGGCGATGCGCAGCGAGCGCTGAAGACACTCGAGCACTCGCTTGCCGTCTTCCAGGCACGGATGCTGTGATAGATACGCAAGGTAAAGCCATTCGTTAGCAATGTTAGCTCAGACCTCCCCCAACACAAAGCCCACAAGATTTACTCGCCCAGAACAAGTGCGCGCAGTTGAGCACCATCGCGGCCTGGTCTTGCTTCTTCAGCAGCTTCGCCGCGTGCTGCGTGGTCTTCGTTGCTAGCACCTCGTAGTTGGCGCTCGTGAGCTGCCGCGTCGTGCGCAGCGACGACACCATGAGCTCCAGCGCCTTCCACTGCTCCCGAGAGTGCGTGATCTGGTCCTCGTACACGATGAACGCCTGCGTGATGAATTCGTACGCGATGGCTTCGAAGCCGCAGTCGTCTGACACCAACGCGCACTGTAGGAACAGATTCACGCACGTGACCGACATTTGCTCCAGCTTCGAGGCCAGCGCAGTCACCATCTCGTGAACAAACTGCAGCACTTCGCGAGGCAGCGTCTTAAAATTGCTGTCCTTCTGCTTCTCTAGATCGCGCGCGAGCGCCAGCGACAGGAAGATCAGCGGGATGAGCGAGAACCGGATGCGGAACACGCCACCCTGACCGAACGCTCGCCGTGCGACTGAGAACATCTGGAACTTCACGTCCAAGTCCGCGCACTGCATCAGGTGGATCACCTTGGAGAGCTTTACCTGTTCCATTTCAAAGTCCTCGCGGTCGGCGCCTGTGGGCTCAATGGACAGCGGCGGGTCGTTTGGGTCGTCGCGAATCAGCGGCGTGAGAATACCGGTGGCAAACTCCATCTGGTCCACGGTACTGATTTTCTCCTGGCGCTTGAGCAGAATGCGAATGAACTCGAGCACGACCAATTTGCGCGTAGTCTTCCACGGCAAAAACTTAAGCAGCTCGCTTACAGAGTGCACGTCCATCAACTCACTCAGACTCAGCTCGTCCATCGCGTTCACCAAGAGCTCTTTCAGGTGCGTAAACACCACAGTCTCCTTCTCAGTGTCTTCACTCCACTGCTGCTCATTCAGGAACACCAGACAGCATTTCAACACTTTCCGTAAGAAATCCGTGCGCGAGTCAAAGCACTGAAGCGTGAACTTCGTGAAGCCAGCAAACAGCGCCATGATCGACGAGAGCGACTCGAGGGTTTTTGCTGTAGATGTCGTGGTCTCCACGTCTTCTGTTGCCGTGAGGCGGCTGACGCGATTCATGAGCAGCTGGAAGAGACTCTGCTGCTTTTTCTGCGCGCTCTCCGTATCCGTTCCATAGATGAGGTGCTTCTTGTCACCCATAGCTTCGTGGTACTTTGTGAGTCGCTCGAGCAGCGTCAGCAGGATCAACGCGACGTCGACACCCTCGGTGAGCTGGCCCATCACAGTGAGCAGCTTCTCAAAGTTCTGCAGGTGGTAGTCGTCCGGGAATACCTGAATGACGCAGTCCATCAAGTATTGCTGCGCGATCTTATCCTTGCACGTCACGATGATCTCGAACACTTTCGGGAGCACCTGCAGCGAGTACACGTTCAGCGTGATGCCGTCCATTTGGCTGAGACGCACGAGACTCGTGCCCACCAAGATGCGCAGATCCTGTCGCTCTTTCTCGCGCATCGCCCTGTCTTTTGTGGCAGCAACACCTGCTTTCTGGTTCTGCATGCGGATCCACAAGCGGTTCGTCTCGCTGAAGTTCTGCAGCAGAAATGCAATCGCATCTTCCACAGACCCGCCCTCGCCTTCGTACTCGCTGCCGACGTCCGGAAGCTTGTCTTTCACGCAGATGGACAGGTAGTTGCGCAGAAAGAGTCCTCGCAGCGGGTACTGCACGCCCTTCGTCATCTCCACGAGGTCAGTTAGCACTTCTCGCGCGGGCGCTTCCTTCGACTTGATGTACACCGAGCCGACGGTCACAAGCAGGTACCTAGAGCAGTAGCATGCATACATATGTGAGTGACTATATGCAGGCTTACAATCATAGACAAATCATGGACACGCACAGTCGCGGCAGAACGTTCCCGCTGCTCTGCACGCGCTCGTAGAGCGAGCGGATGGACGTGCCCGATTTGTGTAGGTCTTCCACGTAGCTCTCCAAGTGGCGCAGCTCGTCGAGTACCTGCATATCTGCGCATACGTGGCCATACATACGGAAGATCGTGCAGTTAGTATAGATGCAGTGGGCGTCCATATCTTCGAGTGCAACGCAACCAGCATAAAAGACAACAAACAACAAACGTACAGAGCTGGTAGTAGTTCTTGGGTGAAAGCAGACTCGTGCGTAGCTCGCGCAGCAGTTCGGCCGCATGCTTAAGCACGCCGTTGAGCTCACCCGTGTCCATGGAGCGCTTCATGCGGAACGCCTGGTCGCGCGTGTTGCGCAGCGCCTCCTTGAGCAGATCTTCCTGGCCCTGCGCGTCCAAAACGAACGTCTTGCTGGCTGTCGAGTCCATCGCTGCAGCGTGTCGTCACGCCCTTCAGAGAGCACTTGGTGCACACACACACAGATAGTTAGCCATGCAGCACACATGATGACAGCGGTGGGGATCCAGCATGCGTACACCTGTCGCTCGGTCTGCCCGTCGCTCGACTCGCTCGCTTTGAGTCACGTGCTTCTCTTCTTTTGCAGAAGAAACTTCAAGAGGTGGATATTTTTTTTGTATGAGGTTTGCCTATTTGAGAGAAAAGCGAAGCGACACCTCGACCGAGTATACTGCGTTCAGTATGGATCGGTCGAAATCCCAGTTTAAGACGCAAATACGATGTCGTAAACTGGGATTTCGACCAACAACAGGAGAATGCGGTACAAACGGTCGAAACCATCGTCTCGTTCTCATCCTAACAGGCGAAAACCTCCAACACATTTTTTTCAAAAAGCGCATTTAAAAACCCTGCAAAAAAAGTGGTCCACGTCATCCTTTTGAAAAACTCAGGCCCCAACAAAACGAGCCAGCGACGCCAAGACGCAAGACGAGAAGATAGCTCCTCGTCTCGCTTCGATCCGCGCCTCCCCCGTCATTCCCTCAGCTGAGTCCGCATCAATATGCTGCGTCTCGGAGTCACGGCGCTTGTTGCCGCGGGCGGCCGCCGCCCCGCCATGCAGCAGCTCGTGCTCGCCAACTTGAAGCGCTCGATCTCGCACACAGCCTCGCTCCAGTATGCGCGCTGTACGTCTGCAGTTTGTAATTGGCTGTCTCTCCCCTTGCGTCTATAGGTGGCTGTGCTGGTAATCATCGCTTACGAGTTCTCTGTGTGTGTGTGTTGATCGACAAACAGCGAACCGCGCGCTGGAGCTCAAGTACAAGGACGGCACGTGCACGCTCGCAGTGCCCCTTCCGCTCTCTGGCTTCGACGAAGAGCGCGTCTTCAGCATCGCGCCAGGTTGGTGTTTATACGCATAGTTGTACTCGCTCGCTGCCACCCGAAGCTCACTGTGTTGCCTCTGTGTTTGAATCGGCACTGCGGCATGTGCAGAGTCGACTGTGGCGAGCATCATCGCGCAGATCGCGGCCGAGGACGAGTCCGTGCAGACCGTGGACATCCGTACGAAGCGCGGCAAGTCGTTCAGCCCGGACGAGACGCTCGTGAACATCCTGAAGGACGACTTTGAGATCCTGGTCAACGATCGCGTGCTTCCGGTCACGGCCCCCGTGTTCTCCGGTGCGTCTTACACATATGATGCTCTTGTTTCCTTCTCTTGAGGTGCTAGCAAGCTGACCATGCTGTTATGGTTGTTGTTGGATGCGTATACTGGTGGTATTGTTACGCTAGGCAACGCGTACGTGAGCGTACTCGACGAGGGCGACCTGGACGTCCGCGCCGTGGCGCAAAAGTCCGCGATCATCTCGCTGCGCCACAGCCTCGAGACGCTTGGCAAGTGGAAGATCAGCTACGCCGTGAGTATTTCTTTGCATGTGTCTATTACTTATTGTCATGACAGGCAAGCTTAATTTCTATCTTGTGTTGGTGGCGTGTATCAGGACTTTGAGCTCATGTGCAAAGAGCGCGGCATTCCAAAGAAGCAGGCGCCGGAGATCCTCCACGCGTTCCACCAGTCGGGCATCGTGTTCTCGTTCAGAAATGTGCGCTCTGCCTGTATCGTCTTGCAGTATTGTTGATTGCCCTCCTGGTTAACACACGGCTCTCATTATCGCTTTCATACGTGCAGTCGTCGGACGAAGACCTGCAGCACTCGATCTTCCTGCAGCCGCGCAGCGTGATCGACTCGTACCTCAAGTCCATCGGCCTCTCGCCCGTGTCGACGCAGCTCTTTGCGCACGAGCGTGAGTCGCTGCTCGCGAAGATCCAAGCGCTCGAGCCCGAGCACGTGGCACTCGTGAACCTGCGCAAGGAGCTGCACAACGCGGCGACGCGCCACGCGAGTGTGGTGGCCGTGGGCCTCTCGACGTCGCTTGTGGGCACCTTTGGGCTCTACTTCTGGCTCTCGTTCATCCACTTTTCGTGGGACATCATGGAGCCCGTGACGTACTTTTCCGGATTCGGCGCGAGCATCATCGGCTACACGTGGTGGAGCATCACGAATCAGGAGTACGAGTACGAGAACGTGTACGATTTCTTCTACAAGAAGAAGCTGCGGAAGCTCGTCCAGAGCGCGCAGTTCGACCAGAACCGCCTCGACCTCGTCACGAAGGCGCTCGCAGACAACAAGACGCAGCTCGCGCAGGCCGAGCAGGTGCTCACCAAGTCGACGCACCTGCAGGCGAGCTACCTCCATCTACTTGAGAGCGATCAGCGTGCCTGGGACAAGCACGTCATCACGACGCAGACCGCGGCGGACAAGGCCTCTGCGGCCGTGGCGTCGGTGCCCGGCGCTGCTACTGCTGCGGTGGCCACTAAGTGATGATGAACATGACAGAGAGCGAGAGAGACTGGAGGTACCTGGGCGAATAGAGTACCTCTAGTACTCCAGTTGTACTCTGGTTGTAACATCACCATGCAAATACAGAGGATGTGTCTTAAAAGAGCAATACAAAGTTGAAGGAAGAAATCAAAACATGTGCTCTTCTTTGAAAGAACCACAAAATCTGCGATGCCGCAGGTGTTCTTATAATGCAAAGAAGACCAAGACGATGCCTTACTGGATGCGCGCGTAGGTCGTGTCGCGCGAGAAGCGGGCGAACGCGTAGCCGATCGCAGCGCCGAACGAGGTGAACGCCACAACCAGCGCCGCGATGGAGAGCCCCGCCGTGTGGCTCTTGATGCCCGCGGTCGCTACGACTCGAAGAGGGGCGCGCAAGCTCGCAGCCGCATCGTTGACAGTCACTTCGTCGCTCGAGTCCAGCGAGTCCTTGGTCTCTTGGAGCTCCTCGGACTGCAGCGGGAGGCTGCTGAACGCCACATCGTCCGTGTTCTGCACGGGGAAGTTGACGGCCGCGTCCTTGGCGAACGGCACGATGCCCCAGTGCGAGCCGCCGTAGATCGGCGTCTCCGAGAACGTGAGCTCCTCATCCGAGATGTCCGGCAGCACGTAGTGGCAGTCGGCCTCGATGCCCAGGTTGTTTACACCGCGCACGATCTTGAAGAAGCCGTTCATGCCCCAGTATGTGCCCCACGAGTTGCGCACGTGCCAGTACTTGACGCCGTCCTCCTCGCCCCAGCCAACGATCTCCACGTCGTGGTCGATGTCCAGAAAGTTGGTCTTGTCCTCGTAGATGCCCGCGCGGTAGTCGAACGTAAAGCCGTTGCTGCACGCGATGCCGCACGTGATCGGGCCGCGCAGCAGCTCCTTCATCATGGCGTGCTCGCCCGTGACGCGTCCGTACTCCTTGGCGCGGTAGCGCACGACCGTCTTGACGGGGAAGCACACAGGCTTGTCCGGGCTCTCGGGCGTGTGCATGCAGCTAACAGACACGATCAAAGTGAGCCGATGAGTTATCAGTCAGTTGATGAGCGGATACAATTGGTCGATGCAATCACAAGGTAACAAATGGCGTACTTCATGCAGTAGCCTTCCGGTGGACACGTGCCGTTCGTCTGCGTGAACTTGCGGTGGTCCGTGGCGTTGTACGGCAGGCAACTCTCGTCCGGCACGCCGAACTTGCTCATGAACTCGAATACGTCCGTGGGCTCGCCGCCGCCACAGCCGTCCGAGAGCCCGTGCGCCGGACCGCAGTTGAGGAACGTCTGGCGCCCGAGCATCACGTCCGGGCTGAGGTACCCTTGCTTCTTGTGCATGATCTTGATGCGGTCCTGCGCGGCCGAGAGCGCGCCGTGCGCGAAGCACGAGCCACAGTACTGCGGGATGTGCTGGTTCCACGACGCCGTGCAGAAGCCCTGCTCGCACCAGTCAAGCTTCTTCGGGAACGTCGAGAGCTCCAGTGTCTGTTCGTTCGTGAGCGCCGGCAGCGTGTGCACCTTCGGGTGCAAGTGCTCGCGGTTCTTGAACGTGCGCGTGCACACGCGCTTGGCGTCCGCAGTGTCGAGCGACGTGGTCGCGACGCTCAGCAGCACCAGCAGCGACGCGGCAGCAGTGCGGATCCCTGGCATCTTCTTTCTCTTCTTCTTATGTGCTGTTGCTTGGGTCGTGAGGACTTGGTGGCAGATTGAAGAGTGAGCAAGCAGCAGCCAGTAGCTCCGGCAGGAACAGGGCCGGTGCAAGTGCGCGTTGCTCACTCATCACCAGCTACGCCACACGAAGAAATGGAAACCATCACTCCGCTTCGCTGCACGTCAAAAAGTTAAGGACAGCAACAAATAATTGAACTACCGTATTTTCCCTGTCTTTGGGGCACCCCAATGTTCACGTAGGGGTAGGGATTTGTGAGTGGCAAATAAAACCACATGTTCACTTTTTAGGTTGGATTTTTGCAAAGAATTTTAAGTGGCGTACTTTTAGTAGCACTTACAGTACTGGTGGTCGGTTTACATTGAGCAGGCACGCATTTACGAAAGCCCGCACACCACAAGAGGGAGAATGCCTG
>JAASGT010000198.1:0-39294 GCA_023334315.1 Globisporangium alternatum | reverse complement strand
GTTGTTTGACTGAACGCATGATAGCGGGCGGGTCTTCACGTTCCGGCTCGCTGTCGGTCTCAGGGACGATCTCGTAGCCTGGTGCCACTCGCGGTTGCTTGGTAGAACGCAAGCGCAGACTCGCGAGATGAGGAGTGACGTCGTCTGGAGAGCGTTTGCGCTCGGAAGACTTGATCGTTAGACAGCGAGATCGTTTGTGGGGATCTCTTTTGGCAGAAGACACGTACTTGGGCAATGCTTCGAGCTGGAAAATCGGATAAAATTGGCATCTCTCGAACGGAGCTATTGGCTTTCGAGACTTGATTGTCAAGCTTTTTTGACACGCATCAAAGTGATGGTCGTTATCAGATGTTGGCTGCCTGATGTTCTTCCTGATGCTATTTCGTACTTAGTCGGAACAAGAACTGGTCATGCTCGTCACACGTTCTTGACAGCCAGTAGCAGGCAGGCACCTGCTAGGACTTCTATCCGCGTCTTCGTTGACCGCCGGCGCTCTGTCTCTCTGTCCACGAGTTCTCTCTGCCTGCGCCACCACTCTGCCGCTACACGTAGCTTCTGCCGTGGCGGTCCGACCCTGCTGCGCCGTCGCGCATCAGTACTCCCAATTCATCACGCCCCGGCGACCAACCGTCGATTGTGTGTGAGAGGATCACAGCACTACTCTCACGAGCGTCGCGTCCCTAAAGCCGACAGACAATACGATGGACGCGCTGTATTCGCTCAAGTCGCGTAGTGACTCGTTCGACAGCTTCGTCATCGCCAGCGAGCAGGAAGAGGACTACGAGCTCGACTTTGAGTCCGAGAGCGAGCAGGAGGACGAGTGGGAAGCCATTGACGATGACGGCGATGACAGCAGCCGCAGTAGCAAGCAAGACGAAGACGTCAGCGTGTCGATGGAGCCCCACGTGCACGTGCACCTGCAGTACTTTAAAGCGGACATCACGGTCGGTGACAACAACAACAACACTGCCATGGCGGTTGACGAGCCCGAGCGTGAGCCCGTGGAGAACGAGCGTGTCCGTACTACTGAGGCTTCAGCGCAGATCGACGACGAACCTCGGCGTCTTGTGACTGACACAACCAGCGACGCAGTTCGCAGCAGCAGAACTCAATCGAAAGTGCAGCTAGCTCTGTCGCCGTCGTCCAAGTCGCGCAACGCAAAAGAGGTGCGTCCTCCATAGTAGTGGGCTTGTGCTATGTACGTACTCTGTGCTGACGACGACTGAGCGGCCACTGCCTTCTCACGCTTTCTACGTAGGCGCTGCGGTCGTTCTACCTTTTGAAGGCCAAGCAGACTGAGGCGAAGCGCAAGCGCATCGTCGTGCATTCGCCACCACCGACGCCGCCGCCTCAGACCGTCATCCTCCCGCTCAAGGCACCAGGTACACGCTCGTGCCATTCTTATCACCTGCTCTCGTTCGTCTCGTAACTCTTTTCCAATGGACGCTTGCGTGCTAATAATCTGACAGTCCGGTACTCAGTCGCGGTCCAAGACGAGGCGATTCAGACTGCGAACACGCAGAAGGCGAAGCTCGCGCTCCAGAAGTTCTACTTGGCGCGCGAGATGGCGAAGCAGGCGCGCGCAGCATTAAATCGGTAAGCATTGGAGGCCACGTACGCAAATTAACTTCTTGATAGAGCCAACTCATCTCTCTATCATCTTCTTCTTTCGTGCAACAGCTCGAACGAAGCGAAGCTCATTCAGTCGCAGAGCGGACGCGGAGTGCTGCTGCGCGATAGTGCGCAAAGCGAGCAGCTCGCGCGGGATTCCATGCAGCGCGTTCTCACGAGGTGCGTCTGCGTGTCTTGTCTTGAAAGACATTGATGCTTTCTTACTTACAATTTGCCGAATGCATGAACGATGATCTGCCTATGTGTCTTTGCTACTCACAGATGATCGAATCACCACGCGCGGTCGCAAGTGGAGCCACACCACCCAACCCTGTATACTACCACCTCTCGTCGGTCCGCCAGCTCTACTTTGCGTCTGGAGATCGGATGAAAGCCTTGAATAGAGAACGACAGCGTTGCATGTACTGAACGATCCTTTGCTTATCGCTTTCGGCTGGGATTCTCCCAATTTTTAGCAGCTCTCTTGTTGGCGCTGTCGTGGAAGAGCAGTCCATTTCGATGCGCTAAAACAAGAGCCACAAACATTGCATCTCATTCGCAGCAGCTTTCCGTCGCGAGCGCTTGAGCGGACTCCCACTGGTGCCTGCAGCTCCTGTTGCCGAGCGTCACCAGCCAGCTGCTGCTTTATGAGACGTTGATGACGCTGCTCCATTGCCACCAGCAGTTATTGTCTTGTGTGGAGAGCTCAATCCATCGTGGGATTTGGCGCCGGGAGTGCGGCAAGGAGAAGAAATTCAGCAAGCAGGCAATGGAGCGGGAAGCTGGTTGGCAGCGGCGGTACTTAGAGAGCAGGAGCGGCTCGAGCCAATGCGGGGACTACGGGCCAGTCGACGGGCTGCTACGGAGCGAGATGACTGGAGTGGGAAACATTGCTGGCGGGGGGTTTGTTGCGTTCGCGAAAATGGAGAAGAGGCGCGGGGAGGACGGCATGATGTGGCCGTTGTTGGCTTGCTCGAACGCTGGCGATTTAGGAAATGAGAATTAGAGCTTGCTTGTTCGCTCTGCTCGATGAGCGCAGAGCACTACACATCATGTAGCCCCTGGAGATCTCGGATATGAGGTGTTTGCTAAACGTTACACCAAAAGTGATCTTCCACCCACACGAGTAGCGCATTTTATTTTGGCGCAGGCTGAAGGTGGCGTTACTGTAGGTTGCTGTTGCGTATGTATGTACATCATCATTATCGCTTATCGTATACATCTGATCTGCTCTTCTCTTCTGTCTGCCGATTGGTTGGCTGCTGGTTCTCCGTCGCTTGTGTTGGACGAAGAACCGTGTTTTTCAACTCCCCCAATTCTTCAAGTATACAAATCTCACGCACCCACGAACTTTTACATACTCTCCATTCTTTCTTCCCACACCCATCCATCTGCTCACGCACTGTTCATTCCTCTGCACGATTTCACTCGTCGAACATTCTCCAAACAGTCAGCGGCACGTGTGGCTCGAGCGCTCTTGGTTGCTTCGACAGATCCCTTGGTGTCGCTCGCACCATAAATATCGCCACCGCCACCACTTCCAGACAGTCTGGGATCTCGATAATGGTGCGGCTGTGCCAACAACGGCGCAAACGAGAGAGCATGCTCTCGTTCTTGCGCCACATGTTCGCTCGTTTACGCCGTTGTTGCGGAGCTGGAGGCACTTAGTGCTGCTGTTTCAAATCGCAACGGGTAGATAGCTGACGTACGCCCACGGCTTAGAGCTCCTCTTGCTGGCAGAGCAGCGGCGAGCCCATGCGCGTGTCTTCGAGGCCGTACTCCGACACGTCAAAGAGGAAATCGCCCAGGACAGCTCCATTGAACGCGCTCACGTGCTTGTTCTCAGTCGCAAACAAGTTGAAATTCGACGGTGGCACCGGCAGTCCTCTCTGTAACTAACACCAAACGAGTTTCATGTCAGACAACAACTCAACAAACAAACACGCAAACAAACAAGTGAACAAACAAGTGAACATGCATACAACAATTTCTCGTACCGAATAATTGTCAGTCGCCATGTGTGGTTGCTTGTGCGCCTTCCATTCGTGCGGACCTCGTGTAGCGGTGGCAGCCGCCATCGTCTCCTGGAACAGCTCGTCCACGTACTGATTCTGCGCCTCAAGTGCCACCAAACTGGGGAAATCCTTCATCCAGTGCATCTGCTGGTTCTGGTTCGGATGCTGCTGCTGCTCAGACTTCATTCCCATTGATGCTCGACCGTGCTGGTGACTGGCATCGCCATGGTGCATCGCATGGTCGATCGCCATGCTGCTGCTGATGCTATTGTTGTGGTTGTCGTCGTACTTGAAGATCCAGTTGGCATGGCTCATGCCAGCGACACCACTGTGTTGATTCTCAGCCTCGTCATCAGTTTCCATCATGCGCACAAAGCTCTCTTTCCCCTCGGGCTCGCAAATCTCCATGCTCTCGGGCACCAGGTCGCCCTCGCGCTCTTGCTTCACGACGCTGAACGACTCGATCGACACGGCTGCAAACTGGTCCAAGTTGGCCATCACGCCAGGCAGGCACCTCTCTTCTGGAGCGAGGATTGCTGTTGCTGCAACACTGTTGTTGTTCATCACCGTCGTTGTCGTTGCTGTAGCGGGAATCGGCAATGGTACGAGCACATCACTGCTTTGGTGGTGGGGGCTCTGGCTAAGCGCCGTGGTGTGGATCATCGACATCTTCTCCATGTGGGTCGACAAGTAGCCTGAATCGCTACTCGCAGGGGATGGAGCGCCAGTAGCCCAGTTGTGCTCACTCTTGATCGCAAATGGTTCGAGGTCGAGCGTTTGCTTCGCTGGTGACGCAACAGTATGCGAATGGTGGTGGCTGGCACTGGTAGTACCAGCTGAACCGCGTTCCAGGCCCTCAGCTCGTTGAAACAAATCGTCGATGCGCAGTCCACCCACCGTCGCGAGCGTGACTGGCGCCGTCTCGGAGATGTCAAAGCAGTTCAAGCCCGAAACACCGGCCATCATGTCTTGGTCGCCGTCCAAACCTCCACAACCACTGGTGGGCTCACCACCAAAGCTCAAGCTGCGCTGAGAGCGGAAGGACGACGTCGACGGCGGGCCATTGTCTCCGCCAAAACCGTCGATCGCATCTGAACCTTCCACGTCTGACGAGTCGCAGTCCGCGAGCACCGAGAGGATGTCGCTGTCGATCGCTTGGTCGCTGCTGGGCGAGTCGGAGGCGATGGACGACGACCAGTCGTACGAGTGGCGGTGGCCGGAGTAGTTACCGTCGAGCGACTGCGTCGTGTTCGCGTTGCTGCTGTTACTGCTCAGTGGCATGATGATCGACGCGTGCGTGCTGGACACGAACGAGTCGCTCACGCTGCGCGGTGGTTTCACGTCGTTGAACGTGAGAAATCCGCTGCTACTGCTGCTCGTAATCTCAGACAACGTCTCGGACTTGGAACGGCTCTTGACTCGGCGTGTAGTCGTGGTCGTCGACACCGCGGCTTTCGCGCGTGGTGTGGAAGACGTGCGGTTCTTGCGCGTTGTCTGCGGCCGGGGCGTGCACGTGCTGCTGGTCGTGGCGGTGCTGCTGGACGCGGACGTCTGCTTTGTGAGGGCAGGAGCTACAAAACACACACAATGCAGACAAGCGAGGATAGATAGCAAGGTGAATCGTTAAGCCGACGGGTCGTGGTACTCTAATGAACGAGGCATGCTCACCACTCGTGCTAGAGAACGATACGGGCATCGAGTTCGACCGCGAGCGAAGGTTCTGGCGCTTGGCAGGCGTCTTGCTGGAACCCGAAGTGGCAGCCGATAGCAGCTGTTCCGTGAGCGAGTGCGGCCCCGTGAGCAGCTCCGACGCTGCATCCGCAATCCCTGACGAGCCCAGGTCGAAGGAAATTGGCGACATCACGCCTTGAAAGACAGTGCAGACCATTAGTCACGAAGGCTGGTGGTTGATAGCAAATTCATATTACGCTGAGCAAAGGAGCCTACCTTCCATGGTCGCGGGGCGAATGGTGACGGTGCGCGGCTGGCTCTGCGGCGGGCGAGAACTCGAGTTCCTGCTGCGCGCCGACTGGTGGAGCGGCAGGAAGAAGCTGCCGAGCTGGTTGTTTGGTGCGCTAGTGCCGGCCTCGCCTTGCTGCCGGTGCTTGAGCCGCTGGTGCTGGGTCAGTGAGCCTTCCGAGCCATACGCCTTGGGAAAATAGAAGCATTGTCAACCACGCTAGGCACACATATCCATCATTCACTGACATTCATTGCGAGGCATCGTCGTACCTTGGGACAGCCAGGGTAGTTGCAGCTGAATTTGCGGTCGATCTGTGCCGCAGTGCGCCGGCGGCGCTTCTTCCCCGTGCTCGAGGGCGGCACGGGGCTCCGGGGCGTCGCGGCCGCCGACGACGTGTCGGTCCCTGGTGTCGTGAACGTGGACGAGCTCATGGAGCTGCTCTCCTTGGGCTTGGGCGACTCGGGCAGGTTCTCCGTCTGGATTTTGAGCTGTTCATGAGTTGTTTTTTGTTCCACATTACTATATCAGCACAATGACATTCTCAACAAGACTCATGGATTCGATCCGCAGCCACTCACATCCTGCGCGGCTTTGAATTTCGCTAACGTCGACGTCGCGGCGCCCAGTTGCAAACACTGCTGCTGACCTGACAGCGTGGCGGATTTCTTCATCTCGTCTTCGTCCCAGATGCTCTGGATGAGGCTCTTGCCCGCATTGTGTGACGCACTGGCGTTCGCTGACGACTTCTTCCTCGTGGGCGAGCGCTTGCATGCGCGCCCGCTGCTGTTGCTGGTCGCGTCGAAGCTCATATTCGAGTCGCTCGGGACGGTGATCGTGATGCCGGTGGTGATACACAGCGCTGTTGTCATTGGCGGCGGGGCTGTGCTGTGAGACACCTCATCTCGTCGCTCGTTCGCAGCCGTGAGCATGGGCGACCACTGCGTCGCAGAGTCCTTCGCGTGCGCCATGCGATTCGCCACACGAGTTTGTTCTTGCTGGCGTCCAACAGACGTACACACACACAGACACACACGCACAGTCTGTCAGTCATGATGGCAGCACTTGTACGCATGTTCATACTCGTAGAGATAGAGAGATACACACGAGGCGTCGCTCGTGTGTCCAAATGAGCTGCTCGACCTTTCGGCGGCGCCAGCTGCGACGCGAGAACGCAAGTGCTCCACGTTGAACAGCGCAAGCAAAATACGCACACACACACACAACAAGCAAGCAAGCAAACAAGCAAGTGTTTGCTTCTTGTTGTTCACAAGGCAACTTGTTCACAACAACAACCCACGCAAGCGTACCTTGTTGAGCGCGCGTTCGAGCGAGAGTGCGAGTGAGCGCAAGCACAACGCTAGCCGACGCTAGCAGGAAGCGCAAAAAGAAAGAACGAAGAACGGAGATTTGGATCCTTTTCGGGGACTGGCGTGGCAGAAGAAGGGGAGGAGCGAGCGGCCGTACGGTACGGACAGCAAGCGGCGCAGACCAAAAGGACTGTTCCAGATCGGCGGCTTGTGTGGAGACAAGCAGTCCTTCTTCTGTTTTGCGTTGGTGGTTGCTGGTTGCTGGTTGTTGGTTGCTTGCTTGATTGTGGCTGCGCTTGGTTGCTTGTTTGTGGCGACGACGTTTTGCTTGTTGGTGCGTGTTGAGATTGTTCTCACATGCAAGGCTGCCTGGTGTGGTGCCCCAATTGTTCTTTTTTATGGGGCCACGCCAATACAAACTTCAAGTACCGTGGGCGGCAGTATTATCAGGCCAAACGACAATCGTCGCGACGAGTCCCGCGTAACCGGGATCATTTTGAAGTTACGCTTTCTCAGGTGTGGATGCTTCGACAGCGTACCCTGCACGTAACCTCGCATTTGCATTCTGCATCATCATCCAGCCACGATGGCGCAGCGCACCAGCGCGTGGTGTCTCCCAATGATGAGATGGCTCTGTTACCCATGGAGTGAGTATCCCAGAACGACCCACTCACGCAACGACGGATACGAACGCAGCAATCAGCCTCGGGCGAAACTTCCACGAGCCGCACACGCGTACAAAACGGTTATTGACAGTGTCTGAGGATATCACTCTTTTTGCCATTTTGTGCAACTGTCTGAACTTTTTTGCGGCGGCTAGGGTTTTCAACAATCACTCCCATTTGTAGAGATTTTGTCAATTCATTTTTTATATTTTTAGACTTCCTTTTGTGGCCCAGGAGCCAGCCGATTTTGAGCGCCAAAACGCTGCCGCGTGTCAGTATCGAAAACGCGCGGAACGAAGAGAAGCGGCGAAGGGGGCACGAGCGACTGTTGGTCTGGTAGTGAATACACGGTTGGCTCGCGTGAAAGTAGTGACAGCGACCGCGACAGCAGCACACGGTCAGTGAGCAGCGCGCCGTCTGAAGAGTAGGAGACTGGCCACGCCATGCCGCACACAAAGCGACGAGCGCCCGCGGCACGTGCAACCAGTGATGGATCGAAGGAAAGCGGTGCGTATTGTCGGCGCCTCACACGAGGTGAAGCGCTGCAAGACTTGAAAATGAACATGAGAGACGTGCACAGCCTCGTGCAAAAGATCAAAATCGACAACCACTCGCATCCGGAATTGGAGGACCGCTTGACGATTTTCTTGGATGATTTTCAAACTAGGAGGGCAACACGTCGCGTTTGGTCACGGAGAAAATCGAAGACAAAGTCGATGCTGTTATTGATGCTTGTTTGGTGTGAATTGAGCGCTAAGTCTGTCTATGTGATCATTATACATGCCGTTTAGGTTGTTGTGAGGATTGTGACTTCAAGTGTTTCAACCGGTTCGAGCGGGCAGGCTGAAACCAAGGAGAGCTCAAGCGAGTACGTGATAATCGAGGAAGCTCTGTAAGGACATGTGAGCGAAGTAGCTGGGCATGCTGCAGGCCAAACACTGCAGACACTGCAAGATACACTGTCAGACACTCCAGCGATACTGCAAACACTGCAGGATACCCCGTCAATTCCAGTTTAAGGTGAGGGTAGTGCAGATCAACCAGTGTCGTCAGCTGCAAGTGCTCCAACAACTGACGCAAGTGCCCAATGAGACGAAGGGGATGGCTCATGGGAGATCCTGTCTTCAGCTCGGAAGGCTCCAACCCCTAAGTCAGTTTAAAAGAAATAAACGAGAGCAACTAAGGCGGCCACCATCAAGAGACTGCGCGACATTCAGCGACGGATTTGAAGACATAGTCAACTTGGAAGCATTGGTCCATGCCACGTAGATGCCTGAGACGCACCGGAAACACAAGGAGGTATTCGAGCGGTTCGCAGTTGCGGCACCACTGCCGAAGAACAAATGAGTTGGTGTTCTACTGTCAGGTGATGCAACTCCCCCATCGGATCACCGAAGTGCTCTCGTTCGAAGACCTGCAGAGAATCGACGACGCAGTCGTCAAGTTCAGAAAAGTGAAGAATCAACAATACGACAAAGTGTTGGTGCGCATCAAGCTGGCGAATCGAGTTTACACACTGACGGGCGTTCGAGCACTGGAGAGTTGGCATAAAGCCATGGAGCGGTTTCACATTATTGATAACTGGCTGCGGACGAAACACGCTCTATCCGAGGAATTCACGTCGCCCGATGAAACGTTTCGCGATGTGTCGGTTGTTACTCCTGATGATGTGGCACTTCGGTTCCAGAAAGTGAATGTCCTCGTCGAAAAGGGCGCCGCCGTCAACATCTGCGGAAAGGAATGACTGGGTGATTCCTGTATGCGGTGGGTTATCGACATGATCTGCCGTAAAACCAGTCGACAGAGCAAAGTCGTGCCTCTGTACATGTCCTCGCTCCCAGCAACCTCAGACGACGCGATTCCATTATTCAGTGCTTTTGGGTATTCGACAACGTGGAAGGCCGGGTGATCTTGGTGGTGGTGAACTGCGGGAGAAGCCACTGGTGTGGTGTGATCCTTGACTTCAAGCAGCACGTATACTATATCTTCAACCCCACCTCGTCGTTGGAGGACACAGGGGCTACGCAGGGGTTCGCAATCCACTATCTCGCTCTTCTGTTTTCAGTTGGGTCGCGCTACTCGTTCACGATCTGACTCAGTTCGAGCAGAACGATAACTACAGCTACGGTGCGTACGTATTGATGTGGTTTGATATATACGTCAACGCACCAGATTCTCAAAGAGTCGCGTATGACAACAAGAAAGCAGTACAGTACTTCCGCTACGTAGTCTACATCCTGTTTGGTATCGATTTCACACACGTGATTGAATAAGCTTGAATGAATACTCTCATATGAAATTGTGAACAGAATCGTTGCGGTGTTACTGATTGTCTTGGACATATTTGCAGTGGTTGCAGTGTTTGAAAGCGTTCAAAGTGTTTGTTTTCCGATACATGTATAGTAGCAACATGAAGGAGCTTTACTATCGTTTTTTATTAGGAAAAAAGACTTGGTGGAATTGATGTCGTTCCTTTCCTTGTGTTGCTTCTCATCCTTTTAGAGATTTTTTTAGACATTTGCTACTATCACTCTGTTGAGAGTTTCCCTTCAGCCCATCCCATCGGGACCAGAAAAGAGCCGAACACTGCCAGATTTGTCGTTTTGACTGTCTCAGGACACTGCCAATAACCGACGCCCACACACGACCGCCCATCCACAAATCCATGCGTGCCTTTTCGTTTCTGGTTCAGCAACCAGCAATACACGACCATTCGCTCTGCTCACCTAAAGCAGCAACCAAGACAAGCACTTGTGCCTACCTTGTGTTGGCTTGTTGTTGTTGGCTTGCTTGTTTGGTGGCTGAAGCAACTGCGCAAGCAAACCAGATGTTCGCACCGTTTCGATGACGGTGTGTACTACTTCAGACGGCGCCCCTCGCTTTCGGCTGCCTCTTGTTCTTTTTCGACGTCAAGTCAAGTGTCGAGACGTTGCTGTGTGTCGTTTGACGACTTTTGGAATTTCCCCCAAACCCAACGCCAACTGCCGTTGCCGCGCAAACCTTCTTCGGAGTTTCTTTCGCGTTTCCCTTGTTTGCTTCAAGCAAGTGTGTGTGTCCAGTCAGGTCAGGCGCAAAACAAGTCCTAAGAACACTCACCACTCAGCAAGCGTTCTGTGCTCACGCAACACAAGTTGCATCTCGTCACTTCGACAAGCATCGTGAATGCGGGAGCGAACCACATCAGTCGTCGTCCCACACACTTGCGATGGAACCTGCTCTGTTTGATGTATTCTTGTTCTCGATGAGGGATCCATTCATTCAATCACCCATTCGTTCGTGCCCATGTCAGATAGAGAGACGCGCGTGCACATCGCGCATCTTGTGCATTCGCATTCAGCACTGCCTTTCGCTTCCTCCTTCTCTTCGAACGAACTGCAAGTCTTGCGCTTGCTTGTGCGCAAGTGGCCTTGCTTGTGCACGAGGCGAGGACCTCCATCGCCATCTATTTCCGCACTTGATGAACTAAGAATAGCTTTTTTCCCCGCGTCTCTCTTCTTTATGCATGTGCGGTTCCATGTTTCGCCTGTGTGTATGCGCCACCACCAGCACGTGCACGACCTCACGTGCACCGAATTGAATGAAGCGCGAGATCGTCGCCGTGGACGCGGCGCTCGCGGCGCGCGAGTTCGCTCACGCGGACGAAAACGAGAGCGAGGCCGTGGTGCTCGCGCTCGTGGAGCTGCTCTTTGTGGACACGAACGCGCAGTACGAGCAGCACCGACTGGCGCGTCGGACGGTGCAGCGGCTCGCCGACCACCTCGCGGGCAACGTCGTCGACGCAATCTTCGCCGCGGTGCTGCAGAGCGAGACGACACCCATAGAAGACGCGACTTTCTATAGTGAGGCGTCCCCTCACGCAAGTACACAGGACCGCCATGCAGTGCGCGCGCTGCCGCACCGTTCGCCCGACCGCGACGGACGGAGCTCTCCAGGCAAACTGGTGTCTAGTAGTCGAGGTGCGTCGTCGCCGTCGCGCGACGGCTCGCGAAGCAGCAGCTCACCAGAGAAGCTCGCAACAGGCGGTAATGTGAGTCTCCTCATCCGTCCGAGGCGGAAAGCGGCCGAGAAAGGTAACGTGGCTGCTGGCTTGAGGCTTTTGTTCATATTGGCTCAAGCTGGACTGCTTGCTAAGCGTAGTATGCGCGTCTGTCTCTCTACTGGCAATGGCAGCACCAATAGAACACGCGGCGAGCCACCTGGTGATCCCAGACATCCTAGAGCTTCCCATAGAGGACGACGAGCTGCCCGTACGTTGCAAAATGACAGCGCCGCATACAATTTCGTGCTACTAACACCAGTCCTAACGTTTCTATAGGACACCAAGACGTGGCGGTCGCAGTGTCTAAAGGAGCTCACGGCCGCGTCCAAGAAGCCGTCGTTCTCCAAGTGGGCGACGGTCGCGCGCGCCTTTGCGCCACAGTCGTCTTCCGATACAAAACTGTCGATGGCGGTGGAAATCGTCGACAGTGCGCCGCCGCTGCTGCTCAAGGAACTCCAGGGGAAGAGCGCACTGTCAGCCTCCGGGTCGGCCGCTAGTATCAAGATGAAGACGAACGTCGATAGCTTCTCGCACGTTGCCGACGTGCTGTCAGCGTCGTCCATAGCGTTCGACAATGATGGCGACGACCATTATCTTTTGCAGTATTCGAGTCGGAGCCACTCGTCGCAGCTCACACGGGACAGCACGGTGGGCTCTTCGATGCAACTTGCGACCACAAAGTCTGCTTCGATTGCGGACAGCAAGAAGGATAAGGGCACAGGCGTCATGACGGTCAAGAAGCAGAAGAAGAAGAGCAATGGCACATTGCACCTGAACGACAAGCTGTCGAGAAAGCGAAGCGTCATGGGTAGCAACAATAGCGGCGGTGGGACCACTGGCGCAGCACATGGCAGCAAGCTGCTGTGGAAATACGAGCGCGAAGGCAGTAGTTCGCACCCATTCACGCCCGAGATCTCGGATTTCCATGCGACAGCGTTGCCATCGACGATCCAGTTGTCTAGTGGCGTCGTGCTCTCGCAGGGCGAGTCACTCGTCGAAGGTCCCACACGGATCGAGAGCCCCAACACGATGTCCAGGAAGCGCTTTGATGTAAGCTTCGCCGTTCTAATGGCTCTGGTGGTTGATAGCCACCATTGTCGAGATGCTGACAATGTACGTTCATGATGCACAGCTACACCAGCGCCTTGCGACTGATCTGATGCTGCACTGGTCCGAGCGGGATGGGGCCATGTCATCTCCATCGAGTGCCAGCTCGCCTTCGATGTACTCCCACCACAACTACCACAACCACAGTGATTCGTACCTGAAGCCGTACGAAGAGGTGCCTGCTGAGCCGATCCCAGCACCACCGCATCTATCGCCAATCTCGGCTTCGGCGCTTGCGATCCCGCGAACGGTGAGCTTGTCGCTATAGTAGCTCTCGGAGCTCTTGGTGTTGAGTGACTAACAAGCATTGATGCTTGAACCACAGCACCTCGCACAGTCGCTCTCTGCACCCGCACTACGCGTGCGATCGCCTACAAACAGCAAGAACGGGGGACTGCCGCTATCCAGTGGCTTCAGCTCAACAGCAGCGACAACTAGTTTAGCGAACAGCAGTTCATATGCTGATCTCTCGAGCAAACACCGGCCACGAACAGCTCTTCTCATGGGGACACCAACGCTCACAAGCAAGATCAAGCCATGGCATGCGCGAGGCGGCTCGGCGGGACCCACCACGTCAGCAGCCAATAAGAATGCGCCCGCGACTGCGAAATATCTGCGCGAGTTTCCAAAGCCACAGCCTGGGGTCGTGAAGCTCAGCCAAGTGGATGACAGCCAGCGGCTCGCGTGGATCTCGTCCTGACCCATGGGGGCTGAAGAACACTGGAAGAATGAGGAAAATCCGAGCCACTTGGTAAGCAATAGATCGTTGTTTGCAAGCACTGCTTCGTTCTTTATTCGAAGTGTTCCATCTGATCTCCAAACGAAAGCAAAGGGGTGGACAACAGAAGGGGGTAGGTTGTATACACTCTGGTGGTGCATGATCCCATGATCCAATTCACGGCTTTCAAGACAAGACACGCAGACATACTTCGTGAGAACGCACTGCATGAGATCCCACATGGGTGCTTGCATACAAAGCATCTGTTAGAGCATGGCCAATGACGCAGAGTAGCAAACGCTTATGTGCAATTTTGCCGTTTTCAACTATCGGGGTACGGCCTCCCGGTTGTTGTGCCACCGGTACGCCGCCCCGAACATCAGGATTGGGTCGACAAGTAGCTCCAGACGTACTGGTTACGTGTCGGCTGAACGTACGCCAGTACGGCGATCAGGTCGGCGACGGCGGTCGAAGCCAACGGCGAGGACAAATTCCGGCGGAGTCCAAGGCGGCGATGATGAGTTCTCTCTTGCTCAACTCGGGTATCCTGTACAGCGGTCTGCCCATGGCCACGAGATCCTACCAGGCGTCCTCGTCAGTCATGGTTCGGGAGGTCGCCAGATTCTGGTAGAACTGCGCCCTGATGCTGCTGCTGCGACCGTGTTGATTCTCATACGCGTGCCATTGACGCGTGAGGTGGACGCTCATGGTCTGCGCCAGCACAAACGGAGACAAGAGCTTCGTTCTCACCGGTCGCCGCGTCAAACGAGGGTTCGGCAACAACGCGAGGTTCACGATGTCGGACTTGGGAGAATCGACGAAGACGGCCAAGATGCCATTGGCGTTGTTCCCATGGAATCGTCTGGCGATCATCTCGTTCGCGAGGTTTAGCGCGTGTCGCCATACGCGGAAGAAGCTCTAGCGGTCGTACTCGCGCACGCTTCGTCGACGGCGAGCACTCGCTTCGTGTCTTCTCCCGAGCCAGCGGTGGCTGCGTTCAAAACCTGCGACGCAGTAGGAAGAGTCCACATGCTACCAGCGATTTTAGACTGAAGCTTGTTGGAAATGGAGATTCATGTTGAAGGTATTGACGCGCCGCTAACAATATGGAAAGGTCAGTGTGACGCGCCGATTATTGCCGAAACGAAATTTAAACCGTCAGCGTAGAAACAAATATCAGAAAATATAGATTGATACGAACATTATATACTGAAACGAAGCGATACGAACATCCTCGTTCTCACGAAAAAACACATTCCAAATCAATCGAGACATAGCAACACCAGGAGGAATGGTCGAAGTGAACAGGAAGCGCGGACGCTCGCACTCGCGCAGTCGCTCGGCGGCCAGGAAGCGCAGCAGCACAGAGACGAACATCAGAAGCGATAGTAGCCGCGATGATCGCCACCACTCGCGTCGCTCCAGGTCTCGCTCGGCCTCAAAGGATCCACCGGCAGACGGCATCGACCGCGAAGAAGCTGAGCGCATCGCGCGCATTGCTCGTCTCGCAGAAGAGCGCGCGGAGAAGCGCGCGGCGGAGCGGAAGCTGGCAGCAGAGGCCGTCGCCAGCGGCTCTGCTGCTGCATCTGCGTCCGCATCAACGGAGCCAGCCCCTGCAACGAGGAAACTGCCCGCAAAGATCGGACAAATCGGACTGAGCAGCGCAAAGAAGGAAGGTGAAGGAGACGCTGTTGGAGGGAAAGTGGCGTTCCGGACGAAAGAGCAGCGCCAGAAAGACGCGCTCGAGCGTCTCGAGAAGAAGCGTCTGGAGGTACTACTTGTTTTGTGGATGGCTTTCTTTTGGGTGGTTGGAGTTGAGTGAGTTAACCCATGATGCTGCTGTGTGTGTGCACATATGATGTAGATGGAGCAGCAGCGCAAGGAGACGGAAGAAGCGCGTCGCCAGTTCCTGCAGCGTCAGCGCAATGACCGCGGCGACAACCGCGACAGTCGAGGCAGTCGCCACAGCGGCGGCAGCGGTAGTGGAGGTCGTGAGTATTCGAGCAGCAGCCGCGACCAGTCGAGCGCACGTGCCAATGGTAGTTCTTCAGCGAGAGACTTGCATTCATCGTCTACTCAACAGCAGCAGCAGCGTGTGGACCCTGTGGATGAGAAGGCGATCCAAGCCATCAAGGACCAGTACCTGGGCAAGAAAACGCAGAAGAAGAGGTTCGTCAAGGCAAGTGAGAAGACGTCCAAGACCGTTAAGTTTGACTGGGAGCCCACGGAGGACACGTCGACAGACATCAACCCGCTGTACTCGAACCGTCTGGACGTGAACCTGCTCTACGGCCGCGGCTACCGCGCGGGCGTGGACATGCGCGAGCAGCGCAAGAAAAACTCGTTTTTGAACGAGCTCTCACAGAAGCGTCAGAAGGAGCACCGCATTGCCGACGAGCAGAATGACGAGCTCACGAAAGATCAGATGGCGGACCGTCAGCGAGAGCGCGAGCGCGCCATGCGCAACATGCAGGACCGCGAGAAGGACCGCATGAAGGAGCTCGCGAGCCGTGAGGCGCAGACCATGGGTACGCACTGGTCGGAGAAGGCGTTGACAGACATGCGCGAGCGCGACTGGCGCATCTTCCGCGAGGACTTTGACATTACGATCAAGGGCGGCAAGGCGCCGCACCCGCTGCGCAAGTGGATGGAGGCGACGAGCTTGCCCGAGGCGGTGTTCAAGGCGATCAACGAGCTGGGCTTTGAGCGCCCGTCGCCCATTCAGATGCAGTCAATCCCGATCGGGCTGGAGCGCCGCGACATCATTGGTATCGCCGAGACGGGTTCTGGTAAGACGGCGGCGTTCATGATCCCGATCATCGCGTACATCTACAGTCTCCCGCCCACGAATGTGAGTCGCACGGGCGAACAGGGTCCGCTGGCATTGGTGATGGCACCCACGCGTGAGTTGGCGCTCCAGATCGAGCAGGAAGCGATTAAGCTCTGCAAGTATACGAGTGTGGGCATCCCCGAGAAGGAGCATCCGATCAAGACACTTTCGGTGGTCGGCGGTCAGAGCATTGAGGACCAGGCGTTCAAGCTCCGTGAGGGCGTGGACATCATCATTGGGACGCCCGGACGTCTCATGGACTGTCTCGAGAACCACTACCTGGTGTTGAACCAGTGCAACTACGTGGTGCTGGACGAGGCCGATCGCATGATCGACATGGGCTTTGAGCCGCAGGTCGTAACCGTGCTCGAGAACATGGGCTCGCTGCTGAAGTCCGAGAACGAGGAGGAGATGGAGCAGCAGATCTCGCTGGCCGTCGAGGGCAAGGACCACCGCTTCCGCGTCACAACGATGTTCAGTGCGACGATGCCGACTGAGGTCGAGCGCCTGGCCAAGACGTTCTTACGGCACCCTGCGATCGTCAAGATCGGTGACGAGGACTCGAGCAAGAACAAGCGCATCGACCAGCGCGTGCTCTTCATGCACGCTGCGAAGAAGAAGTCCAAGGTCGTGGAATTGCTCGGCGGCATCTTGCGCGACCAGCCCAAGTCCCGCAAGGAGAAGGCGGCCGACGGCCCCAAGATTATCGTGTTCGTCAACATCAAGAAGGAGTGTGACGTGGTGGCCAAGATGCTCTCGAACGAAGGGTTCCGCATTACGGTGCTGCACGGTGGCAAATCGCAGGACCAGCGTGAAGAGAGTCTCAAGGGCTTCCGTGAAGGTTATTGCGACGTGCTCGTGGCTACTGACGTCGCCGGTCGCGGTCTCGATATCCCGGACGTCACGCACGTGATCAACTACGACCTGCCGTCCAAGATCCAGAGCTACTCGCACCGCATCGGTCGTACGGGTCGCGCAGGCAAGGAAGGTATCGCCATTTCGCTGATGACGGACGAGGACGAGGACATCATGTACGACCTGAAGCAGTACCTCGTGTCGACCAACATGCCTGTGCCGCAGGAGCTCGCGAACCACCCGTCGGCGAAGGCCGCGCCCGGCGCCCGCGACGAGAAGGGCAACGTCATCGCCAGGTCCAAGCGCGACACGGTCATCTTTGCCAAGTAGGCAAGCGAATGAACGAGTGAGAGAGGATGTATGGGTCTCAGATTTTATAGGAGAAAGCCTTTGGATGCTGGTTGAGAGCGAGCTCGTTTAGCCAAAAACTCAAAAAATATAGTAGGTAAATACCTTTCTCAGCTAATTTCTATGGAAACCCCCAGGTGGTGCGAGTCGCTGTCGTAGTGGCGCACGTCCATCTGCGCCGACACGCGCGTCTTGAGGTGCTCGGACGTCCGCCACTCGTACGCGCCGATGAGGATGCCGTCCGAGCCGAGTGAGCTCGCGACCGACTCGCGCTCGCTCAGCTCCAGCTTGGAGCGCAGACGCATTGTCTTCTTGTCTTTCCGGCGGTCGTACACGAACTCCGTGCCCACGAGCAGCTCAGGCGTCACGACCTGCGTCAAGTCCAGACGCACCATCTTCGCTCGGTCATTGCTGGTATCGTTACGAGAATGAAGAGTCACATGTCAGTCTCATAGCAACCAACACTCCCCACGAAGACACAATACGATTATGATACACACATTTGTAGCAGCGCTAGCACGTCGTCGTGGGCGTAGGTGGTCGCTACGTCGAGCCTGGAGAAGCGACCCAGACGATCGCTGTGGTCGAGGCCGACGTCGTACGCACCGATCACACCAAACGCAACGTCCTGTACAAAATCCACCACAGAGAAGAAAATCAATCAGTCACACGCAAAACTGAAGAAGGACATCGCCCTTAGTGAAGCGACACGTACCCCGAGACGTGCTCCCAGCGTTGCCTGCAGCGTTGGTCCATTCACCGCGTCGATCTTCGCGCCGGCAAAGAACTTCGCGTCCTTGTAGTCGCAGCCGATGCGCGCAAACGACGCGGGCATCTTCTCGGTCGCGGACTCGTGGGCTTCGAGCGTGAAGCGGAGCTTGTTGCTCGCCTGCAGGTGCGCCTGCAACTCCAAGTGGCGCTCTGAGCTCACGCGCAGACTGGACGTGATCATCGAGTTGAGCTGGCTCTCGAACACGAGCGAGGTCGAGACGCCGCGCTTCTTGGTGGCGTTCTTAAAAAAGGGAGAGACGACGCCGGTCTGCAGCCCGATGCGGTTGCCACTCGGCGTGCGCGTGTTGATCTCGACGCCGTGGCACGAGTGGTCCGAGGGCTCGAGCGGGTCCTTGAGCAGCGTACTCTCGTCGAGGAAGTCCTGGTAGAGGCAGCTGCTGATGCCCTTGGTGGCGCTCCTCGCCGCCGCCATGCCTGCCATCATCCGTCACTCGGTCAGTCGACACACACACACGCGCGCGCGTTGCTTTGCTACTCGCTCGCTCGCTCCGCCACCGGGAAGAATGAAGAGCTCCCGAGTGTGAAGAGCCAACAATCGAGAGGAAGCGAGTCGGTGTTCTGCGGTGTGCCTCAGGTGATGTCACAGTCCACATGTGCCCCTTCTTTGCTCCGAAAGCGCAATTGCGCAGCGCGTCATCAACTTTGCGCGTTCTAGTGCCACCGAATGCAAAACTCTTTTGTTTGATTGGTTGAAGGTAAATATTGACAGAATTTCAGCCAATAGGTGACAGACCCGATCTTTGAACCATCACACTTTCTGCTTGATCGCCAAAAATTCAAGCGCAAATGACAACGAAGGCAAGGTGCGAGATGCGAGCTCACTCGCCAATCTACCACCAAGGTGCCACATCAAACCACCAAGAAACCCAAGCAGCAGCATCCACACACAATGGACGAATTTGTGACGCTCTTCGTGGGCACGTACTCGCGCAAGGAGTCGTTTGTGGACGGCAAGGGCAAGGGCGTGTACGCGTTCCGCTTCAACCTGCTCACGGGCGAGCTCGCGCCGCTCGGACTCCAGGCCGAGGTCGGCATCAACCCGTCGTACATCCGCGGCACGGAGAAGGCGCTGTACGTCGTGAGCGAATGCGACGAGCCGCTCAAGAGCGACCCCTCGAAGGTCACGGGCTATGTCACGGCGCTCGCGATCGGCGAGAATGGCACGCTCACCCAGCTGAACCAGCACGAGACCCGCGGGTCGTTCCCTTGCTATCTGAGCGTGAACCCAGACAACGACTTCCTCTCGGTCGCGAACTACGGTGGCGGCAGCGTGATCTTGTTCCCGATCAACGGTGATGGATCGCTCGCGGAGGCGTCGGACTTCCACGAGTTCTCCGGTGCGAGCATGGTCATCCCTGAACGCCAGGAAGCGTCCCACCTGCACAGCACGACGTGGGGACCACGCTCGAACTTCCTGTTTGGCGCCGACTTGGGCAACGATCGTGTCGAACAGCTGGAGCTTAACAAGGAGACGAAGAAGCTCGTCGCCAATAGCACTACTGCTTTCTCGACTCGTCCAGGTGGCTCGGGACCTCGTCACCTGGCGATCCACCCGTCGCTCAAGTTCGTGTATGTGCTCGACGAGCTCTCCAACACGATTGGCGTGCACTCGTACGACGAAAAAACCGGCACGCTCTCGACCACTGCGATTCAAAACATCTCGACGCTGCCTTTGGACTCCACTGGCACCAGTTTGAGCGCGGACATCCACATCTCGTCTTCCGGTGCATTTGTCTACGCCTCGAACCGTGGACACGATAGCATCGCGATCTACCGCATCGACCAGGCTGACGGTGGAAAGTTGGAGCTGGTCGACTTCGAGTCGACGCGCGGCAAGTCTCCGCGCAACTTTCTGATCTACCGCGACTTCCTCCTGGTCGCGAACCAAGACACGGACAATATCGAGTTGTTCCACGTCGATGCCGTCAATGGCAAACTGGCGTACACGGGCATTTCGGTCAGTTGCCCAACGCCAGTCTCGCTGTTCATCCCTCCGCAGTAAACATGAATGCGTTATGAAGAGGATAGGCAACGTGTAAATGAGTGTCGAAGAAGCAACCAGTCGCTTTGTATACAATCCTATGCATCGATCGATCGGGCTCTAATTTTGAATCACTATTCTCGTAGCAATCAACACACACACAGGCAGCACAAGCATTTTTTGGTTCACTCAGCGCAAGCTCGTTCGTTTTATCATTGCGCACTCACAGCGCTCGCCTTTCAATGCCGCGCTCATCGCAAGCGAACGTCCACCGCGTCTGGTCGAAAGACAGCAATGATGCACGGTATGTGAGCGAGCAAGATGATCCGAGCGTCGCTGCTGCTTTGGCTGCATACACCCCCACGCACAGCTTCCGTCGCGACTTGCTCGCGTACTGCCGAATGGTAAAGGTGACACCGCACCCGAAGCTGATCCCGATGCACCCGGACGAGGAGGAAAACCAAGGCGCAGAGAACGCCATCAGGAACGCGAACGCCAACATCTACGACTTGAGCGAGACGGAGAACGTCGCGATCAGGAACTGGCAGCTGGACCAAAGCAACGCTCGGGGCTTGTGCTTTGCGCTTGCGTTGTGCCCCAAGATTTACTCTGTCTGGTACGTGCTGTGTGGTAGTAGCGCTAAGTGATTGAGGTCTGCAACCTGCCTGATTGCCTCACCTTCTGCTTGACATGCTGCGTTTAGTCTCTTCAACGTCATGCTGGATCGAAAGCAACTCGAGTTGCTTTGCCAGACGATCCCGGCGACCCAGGTCCAGATCTTGCAGATCGAGTGGAACTTCAGTGAGAACCAAATTGCCACTGAGCCAAAAGCCGACGGCGAGGCGTCTATGCCAGACACCGTGGAAGTGGAATCAGCTGACGCGTCTCAGGACGCAGGAAAAGCAGAGGCTGACGAGGATCATTCAGCAGTGTACGCGCAACTGCTTGGCGCCAACTCGCCGCTGGTGTTCCTGTCTCTGCGCTCGGATGGCATCACGTTGGTGGGGGCTGTCGAGATCGCCAATGCGTTGAGGAGCAACACGAAGCTCCAGAGTCTGAACCTCTTCCAGAATCGTATTGGTGACGACGGCGCACTCGCGATCGCACACGCTGTGCCACAAAACACAACGCTCAAGTCGATCTCAGTCGCCAGCAATGGCATCAGCGGCAAAGGGTGAGCAAGATACATTGGTGTGGGGTTAGCTGCAAGATGTTCACCGATAAACTGTTACTGTCTCCTACAGAGCGACGGCGTTCATTAGCGCCATCACAAGATACGAGGCGCCTCCAGCGCTGCTCAAGGAGATTGAGGACGCCGAGAGCAAGATCCAGGCAGAGGTGCGCTTAGACGATGGGAGGTTACTAATTGAGATTTATAGTTGATGGCTAACGGATACTCTGTCCTGACAGATTGAGCACGCAAAGAAGGCGAAGAAGAAGATTGACCGCCGCACTGCGATGGCGAACCTCGGGCTGCCCATCTTTGAAGTCATCGACGGTGTCCAGTTCGCCCCTGGGAATAGCGTCCTCGAGGAGCTCGTTCTCAGCGGGAACGAGGACATCACGGAAGCCGATGCGCTTGCAATGAGCGAGTCGCTCGATGCGTTTCAGAGTAAACTGCAGACCCACCTGCGCCACGTCAAGTTGCAGCGCATCCCGTCGTTGCGTCCGATCCACCAGCGCGGCCAAAAGCTCTCGGAGTTCATAGTACTCTAGATATACTTGGCCTCATACACTCACTGCATTCATCCAACAGCATCCACACACATTTGTATTAGGATCTCTTGATGTTACCGCCACTACCGCCACTGACATGCAGCCGCTCTTCGGGCAGCTCGAGCGCGATCTTGCGGAGCAAGTACGGATACACCCACTTGAGCGCCAGCGCCAGCAGCAGCACGAGCCAGGCGATGAGCGCCAGCGTGTCGTACGGGAACGCGCCACCGAGCAGCATCTCCTCGACAACGATGTCGAAGACGCACTCGCGCGTTGACGGGTCGATCACAGGCGACACCCCCTCCACGTCCGCGCGCAGCGAGATGTCGAGCGCCACTCTATCGCGCAATAGCTCACTAGCAGCTGCACCATTCAGCAGATCCAAACGATACGTTTGGCTCTTGTGTGTGGTGTCCTGATCTTGTTGGTGTTTGCGAAGAGCTCCGAGGAGGAGCTCCTGCGGGTGGAGCCGCAGCTTCGCCGTGTTCAGTCGCCGCACGGCCATCGTACTCGCAGCCGCAACGCCATCACCTCCATCGCCACCATTTGTTGTTGCAGCTGTGAGCAGCGACGCTGGGACGAGCACTTGGTCCACTTCGAGGATGAAATCCGTTGGGATCGACGCTGGGTACGACACCTTGACGTCGTAGACCTTGGTCGGCGCCAGGTCGTGCACGCGGTAGAGCTGCGCGACGCCACAGCGCAGTCGCTCGCCGTGGCGCGGCGTCTCGGGGTACAGGTGCAGTATCTCGCTGGCAGACTCAGCTTCCGCCACCACAATGCAGCAGGTAATCGCCACCAACAGTAGCAGTAGCAGCACAGCAGCGCCACCGCGCAGGTGACCAGCAGAGGCTTTGCGGTTCATATTGCCTGAATTGATCTGGTGAATATGAAGTCGCTGCCCCGTATAAACAAAGTCACTTAAAGTAGCGGATGACCACAATATGTGGTGAGTAAACATCGTATAAACGAGCACAAAACTGATCTTGACAAGCAAGTAGAGAATGAATGCAGCATCGCTATCGCATCGCGCCTTACTCTCTCTCCTTCGTTAGTAGTTACCACGGCAGCGCATCCACGCGAGTCGTCAGCCGCATGGAGCGTGTCACAACCGCTGGTAGCTGCGTTCTTTCGCCTTCTTCCGCTCTCGCTTAACCTCTAGTATTATAACGCCAACGTCAGGCGAGAGGAAGTGTCCAACCGAGATGGACCGCTCTTGAGCTCAACAAATCTCAAAGCATCGTCTCACCTTTGTTTGCTTGCGTGACGACGCTCCTAGTCTTCCGTACTACCGGGATCTGAATCGCAACCTGGCCAGAGCTCGAGTTGAAATCAAACGAACACCAGTCATTTCGACGTCGCTCACTCGGCGCAAACGCTGGCGAACCTCGACAGTTCTTTTCTTCACATGCGCCTCCTCCTCCTCATCAAGTCTTCATCTTCGCTCGTAGCGTCACGTGCACGGTCCGTACGTCCGAATCATGCGTGCTGCTAGTACCGCCTTTCTGGGCTGCTGCAGGCTGCCCCGAGCCTCCTCCGCCAGACTGAGACGAAGCAGGCGGCAACTGGCGCCACAGAAAGCCTCCTCGTAGCGTGCACACCGCCTGCACCTCAATCCACTGCGACACGACCAACTCTCTCTGCTTCTCTCGAATCGCCGCGTCCACTGCGTCTTCCGTTGGATTCCCAGTGGTGCTAATAGTAGCAGCAGGTTGCAATGGAGGACTGTAGGTCACGTGCACCTGGACCTGCTGACCGGCGGTCAGCGCGCCTTTCATGGGCTCGAGGGAGAAGAGCTTGGCGTATTCGGGATGCGCTGCATTCTCCACCAGCACGAGCTCAAAACTGCCTGTAGCTGCTCCAGTACCACTCGGTGCTGTGGCTCCGGCCTTTCCTGTTGTCGCCTGGCCAGCGTTCAGATGCGTCTCGTCGTCTGATGGAGCCAACATGCTGCCGATGAGCAGCTGCTGGGTCAGCGGTCGGCCGTCACTTGAGCTGTCACCATCGTCGTCGCTGTCGTTGAACGTGAGCGTGAGCGTCTGCTGTGCCTTTCTAAGCCCCGCACTGAGCAGCAGCGGATTCGCTGCAGCACCTGAGCCTGAGAGCGATGTGAGGTTGACGCCCGGCGGCAGGTCGAACGGGTCTGCAATGACTGGCGGAGGTGCCGCCGCTGCTGTTGCTGTTAGCAAGTCGCAAATCGCTGGCGCGTTGGGGGACAAGTCCAGCTGCGCTGGGGCAAACACGTACAGCTGGTCCTCCCAGCAGCGCCCCGAGAGCGTGAGCACGTGCCTCTCGGACTCGTTCGGCACTTTAATGCGGAACGTCTGCTTGTAGTGCTCAGGCCGCTGCAGCACCGGGTTGAACGCCACTTTGACGACCAGCGAGCTCTGCGCCGGGATCAGCGCCTCACTCGGTGTGAATGTGAACACGGGGAGCCCATTGCTCGTGATCACAGACTCTGAGCTCTCGGGCCAGAGCACGATCGCGTACGTCAGTGGGAACGAACTCGCGTTCGCAAGCACGAGCTCATGCACCGCCTTGTTTCGCGCGAGCACGTCCCTAAAGTCGAGCCAGCCGTCGGCCGGCGTAAATGACAGACTCGGATTGATGCCCTCACCACATAATGGGATGCGCAACGTTCCGATCGACGGTGAGCTGAGCTCGAGCTCGTCCTCGTAGATGATCGGGCTCTGTGGCTTGAACTCCAACTTGATCACGTGCGTCCCGCCGTCGCTTTTGATGGGTCTGAGGCTATTGATCAGGCGGAAGCCACCGAGTACGTGCAGCGGCTTGGCGCTCAGTGATACGTCAGCCTTGCTGGAGTTGTTGGTGAGCGTGAGCTCCATGATGAGGCTCTGGCCGATCGCCACCTGGCTGTAGTCGAGCTTCGCGGGCGTCGCAAACACCTGCGGGTCGATCGTCGTGGTCTCGACTTGAAGCGAGAGCAGTGGACCTCCACAATTGCTGCGATTGCTGGAATGTCCACTTGACGTCTCACTCCGACGGAAGCAGAGCACTGTCCATCGATGGTGGACACTTCGGTCCTCCTGTGGGATTCCGACCTGCCAGGGTGCCTCAGTGGTACTGCGAGAGTGGCCAGGCGACAGATCGGCTGGAAGTGCTGGAGAAGGGCTCGTCCTGCTGTGGTTCACTGTCACGCCCAGAGCTTCATTGCGAGGCGCTTGTACTATGGCGTCCAGGTTCTCACCAGCCTGCAGTTCTTGATCATCCTCAGTACCTGGTGATATTGGTACTGGCGGTGGAGGCGACTTCACCGAACCAGCAGATGGGAATGAACTCTCGGCGACCTCAAAAATCTCCTCCGTGGGCGCAAACACGATCTCGATGCGCACACCAGCGTTGGGTTCCACGCAACTCACGAGCGGTGTCACACGCAGGAACTTGTTTGCGCCCTCAGGCAGCACCAGCTCGAGCGATTGTACCTTCTCCGAGACATTCGAGCACAAGACACTGAAGCTCTGGCTCTGACCGAGTTGCGTTGCGCCGAGTTGCACGAAGTTGTGCGAGAAGACCAACGGCGTCGCCAGGCATGAGCCTGTACACGGGAGAAAGTACTCCCGATTGAGCGACGTGCGCACACAGAGCTTGGCTCTCAGTGGGACCGCGGTGCTCGGCTGATAGACGAGCGTGAGCGTCTTCTTCTCGAACGGCAGCAGCGTGACGCCGACGCCGTCGCCCGGGTCATCGATCTTCACCTCCTGTGGGAGCTTGAGAAATCCGAAATGCTGGGGTAATCGTGCCGAGTTCTCAATTGTCAACTTGTGGGAGACACTATGTCCAAGTGGACACGTGCCAAAGTCGACTCTGTCCATCGAGAAGACAAGTCCTGATGCTGTGAGCCGTGCGATTAAGAGGAAGAACACGGGCACGACCTGGTCGGGGACGATCACTTGGACAGGCACGGCCATGAAGCCCAGGCTCTCGCTGCCAAAGCCCTTGCGCTCCAGGCGCTTCCACATCCGCGGCTGCGGCCGAAACTTGACCTGAACCACAAACTTGCCCACTGTGCTAGTGTTGCTGGTGGCGGCCTGGACGTAGCCCATGTTGGGCGTGAGCTCGACGAAGCCATCGAGAGCTTTGGGCACGCGCACCTGGATTTTGAGCGCCACTTTGCCGCGGTTGCACACCTCGAGCTGGTGGCGATAGAGCTTCTCGTAGACGCAGCAGCCCAGGCGGAGCTCTGACTCCGCCGTGAAGATCGGCACCTGGCTTGACTCTGCAGATACTGTGATGGAATTGGACGGGAGCCTCGTGCTTTGCGAGCCGACCTGGATGAAATCGATGACGAAAACCTGGTTGTTGATGGTCATTGGCGTCGCGGGCGTGAACGTGAAGGTGATCTGAGCACTCGAGTAGGGCGCCACGACTCCACTCCTTGTGTGGCGCAGAGGCGTCTCCGAGCCTTCAGGTTTGTAGACTGTGAACGTTTTGGCAAACGCGAGAATCGACGACTCTGCAGCAGCGAAGCTCGGGTTCGCGTCGCTGGATTGCTCTTCAAAGCTCTCGAATATTGCCAACGTCTCATCAGAGCCTGCTGCTTCGTTGCTAGTGGCTGAAGTTTCAGACGCATCATTCGGATTCCCTGAGCCTGCTTCACTTGACTCGAGCCCTTCAGTTGCTGCGATAGGGCCATGCTCACCGTCAGTCCCGTCCAACACCACCTGATTCTCCTCACCACCGCCACCATTCACGTCCACTTCTTCGCTCAGATCGTCCACTTCGGGTCCACTACTGATAGACACTTTGTTCACTTTTTCGACACTGAACCGCAGCGGCAGCGCGCCCTGGTTCTCCAGCGTGACCGCAATCGTCTTCTTCTCGCCCGCGACCACGTCGTTGAACCTGATCTCGCGCTGCGTCAGCACTGGCACGGCCTTCTTGCACGTACACTTGATAGGGATCTGGAACCGTCCGGTTTGCGCCACTACCGGCAGGAACGTGTCGACGTCCACGGCTGCGATGGCCGTGAAGCTCATGCGGATAGTGCACGACATGCCCGCGGACATGCGCCCGGGCTTCTCGAACACGATTTCAAAGCACTCGCGCAGCGTCTCGTCCTCCAGGTCCACCAATTTGAAGTGGTTGAACGTGTTGGAGACGTTTGTGAGCGTGAACGTGAGCGTCAGCGGCGCTCCGACGTCAAAGTCCTTGAACCAGAGCACCGACGGGTCGGCCAGGAACGCGTCGCCCATGAACTCTTTTCCCCACACAACCTGCTTCTGGAACACATTGCTCTTTTGCTTCTCGCGGGCTTTCACCAGCATCTGCTGCTCCAGGACACTGCGCTTGGGCTTCCCAAAGCCCTTCTTCAGGTTCTGTACGCCAGCAGTATCGCTCAACGAACCTTGGCTCTGGATCGGAGGCAGAATGTCGCCGGAGCTCACGGGCAGAAGCCGGTGATTCATCTCGCGCAGGTCTCGTCCTGGGATCGGCAGCGTCGGTCCTGATAAGAGAGCTCCCGATACAGCGCTGGATGAAGACCCCACGTCTCGCTCGCCACTGTTGTTGCTTGACCGTCTGGAACCCGCTGAGCCTGGTGGATGACTGTTGTTGTTGTTACTACTACCACCACCACCACTTTCCCCATCACTTCGACGAGGCAGCAACATGAGGTTCGCGACGGCGTCGTGGTGGAAGCGCTTGGCGTGAACCTTGTCAACGATCGTCTGGCGCTGCGCAGCGTCATGCACGAGATTGCGGCCCAAGCCAAAGCTCTTGTCCGGCAGCGTGGTCTCCTGCGACGGGTACACGCGCACGAGCTTGCCCGTCGGGTCGAGCTGCTCTTTGCCTGTGCGCGACAGCAAGAAGTTCTTGGTGCGCTCTTCCACGGCACTGCGTCCCATCTCGGCCTGGTATTTCTTTTCGAACGCCTGCTTCTCGCGCTTGAGCCGCTCGCACCGCGTCTGCAGCACCTTCTCGACTTCCAAATGCTGCAGAATGTCGATCTGCTTGCTCTCGATACGCGCCTCGATGGTTCTGCGCTCCTTGTCAGCGACGCGCGTCACACGAGCTCTGCGCGCCACCTCGTGCGGGTTCTTGCCCTGGCCCAGCAACTCGCTGTACGCGCGCTTCTCCTGGTCCGCGAGCTCGTTCGCGCGCCGATGGAGCGCCGCGTTCTGTGCCTGTAGCCGCGCGGAAGACGCGTTCACAGAGCCCTTGAGCTCCAGGATCGCGTTCACGCGCTCGCCGCGCGCGTGCTGGTCGAGTGCCACCATCTGCGCCAGGTACCGTCGGTCGTCCTGGAAGGACGTGTGCAGCCGCTGCTTCTCGGGCGGCCGCTGCGGCTGCAGCGCATCGCCACTGCCAGTGTCCATTGCGATAGAGCTATCTGTCTGTGTGTTGCTGCTGCTGTGTGTGAAGAGAGCTCAGCGCATCAGGTCGATCGACAACGAGCTTCAAAGGCCGCGCTCGAAACGGCGCGTTGACTTGTTATGTTGTCCTTTTTATGCTTGATATTATGGTTTATTTTGGGTTTGACAAAAACGAAACAAAAATGAACTTTTTGGCAGCTTAAGGCTTGGATGACACTAAAGCGAAAGGAAATGCATTGCGATACAGTCTGTTGCTCTCTTAAACAAATAGCTCAATACTAAAAACGAGGAATGCGCAACTTCACAAAGTTTCGATCCTAAAAGTAAGGAAAAAAGATGGAAAGGAACGGCTCGAAAGTGGCTCGGACCGGCTCGGTTTTTCTCGCTATGTTGTAAACCGAGCATTTTTTTTCTTTGGGAATGTGTATAAAGCCTCTTTCGCTTGCATTCCTGTTTAATACTGTTACTACAAGTCTTTAAAATTGCCTATCCGCGAGCTCTTCTCTCTGTTTCTCTTCGCATTTGTATTCCGTGAAGAAACTAAAAATCTAAAACCTGTTTGTATGATGATTCTATTCTTTGTACCTACTTCCGTATTTGTATATTGGAAAAAAACCAGCAGCCAATTTTTTTTGAATGTCTTCTTCTGCATCCTCCGTGGTGTATTTTATTATATTCCTTCGAAAACTTGTCAATATATTAATAATAAGCTTAAACGAGAATCATTCTGAAGATAAGTCTGTGTCCAGAGATCGCGAAGTGTACGAATACTCCCGACACCAGCTCCAGCAATCCACCGAGCAGCATGACACAATCCTGGAGACGATAGCGGAGAGGTGCCAGAAGCGCAAGGCGTCAAAGAAGAACGCCGCAGCGCAGACGATTAAGCCGCCCATGCCAACCGACTGGCTCACGTGCCGTCCCCTAGCCGTCTCGCCGTCCTGCCGTTGGGCCTTCAGCTAACGCCAAGCTATCTCATTTTTGAAGCACATGTCCTGCGCCACGACCAAGACGCGCGGCGAGCAGCTCTCCGATGCGTTTTTGGGAGTTGAGGCAAAAGATTAGCGACGATCCTTCTCTGGGAGAACCAGTGCATCGCATTTGGCGCCAACATCACGCAGTTGAGATGCGAGGAGCTCGCGCTGACTGTACTAGCGTACCTGCTGCGATGGCGCCCTTGGACTCGTTGAGCGAAACTATGGACGGCGTCACGAAGCGCATCGCAGTGCTTAGTGACCCGAGTGAGGGCCAGTTTCAAGCGGCCAGGCGCACGTTCCGTGCCGAGTTTGTGGACGATGCAGCGATAATAGTACATAGCTAACTCCTGCGCTAGTGGGATACCAGCGTCTTTGTGTACCCGTACGTCTCGACAAAGTGGTGACCAACAGGCTTCAGGCTAAAATCGCTGGTAGCATTGGGCTCTTCCTACCGCGTCGCAGACTGTCGCCGCTGGCTCGGGAGTCACGAAGCGAGCGCTCGTGCCCGCGATCGACGACGGCGCCCGCGATTACGACCACCAGAGCTTCTTCCGCGTATGGCGACACGCGCTGGACCTCGCAAACGAGGGGATCGCCAGGTGGTTCCACAGAAACAACGCCAATGGCATCTTGGCCGTCTTCGTCGATTCTCTCAAGTATGACATCGTGAATCTCGCGCCGCCGATGTACCTGCGGCACAACAACTGGGTTCCCGAGCACTACGAGCTGCTGGCGACGTATCTCCTGCATCAGTTTCACAAGCTCCTGCTCCACGACAGTGTCGACGGTGGCGTCAACGAGGTCGTAGCTCGGCTTGTGCTGCTGCTGGCCATGGATGCGTGTCAAAGTGCAGTTTCTGGAGACGGCGGTAGCAGCAGGTATGCGGGCGAGATGTACCCGCTGACAACATTCCTGCACGTGCTCTAGGGCTCAGCTGTGACTTTGTTTCGCCGATTACACGCGACGGACGCAGAGGCACCTGACCGCTCGGGTGAGAGCGCGACTCGAGGCATGAAGGATGGCAAAAAGAGAAGCAAAGTAAGAATCAGTGGGCGGACGCTTAGTACTGACAGTCAGCAGCAACGTGGTACGGCTCTCCCGGTTCTGGTGGTGAAGCTCAATGTCGAGGCAGAACAAGAAGAGCAAGAGCAGCCAGTGTTTGCGATCCTCGCGCGCGTGGCTCATGACTTTGTTCTGGACGAAGAGAGCGACGAGGAGCTCGTTTTCGATCTCTCGAGAGCACTCGTTTAGATGGACTTTAGTTGTAACAATGCTGCAGCAGCTAAGCGATCGCGCCAGTTCTATGCGATGGACGATGCGACGGAGAGCGATTCGCTGGACACGTTGGGGCTGCAGGGTATAGACGCCTGGCGTGGCAATGTCAATGAGAAGACTGTGAAGTTCATTTCCTCGGCTGTAGCAACAGTACGAGCTGCGCCTATTGTTGCTCTCGTCATCTCTGCAAGGCGTGGACGTGATGCAAGTGGCGGACAACGATCACTAAGAAGATGCCAGCAAAGGGATCACTGCTAATGGGCTTGCATTCGAGGGAAGCCGTCAAAAGAAGACGAGCCTGGCGACCTTTTGTGGTGTAGCACGAGGGATGGCCACCTGGGCTCTGCCAGCGTTGCTGCGTCATAGTACGTTTGTAGGAAAGTGTCGAAGCAAACGATCAAGACGAAGAAGAAGTGACTCCACTCAATCGCTCATGAGCGAACGACTAACGCTACAGAGAGTGGTTGAGGACGGACGAACGGACTGGCCGACAAGCTCATGAGAACACTGAAAGTAAGGTGTGAAGCAAAAACAAATCCGTACTGTACTCTAGCATCAAAAAGCGTACTAAGTCAAAAGGGGGAGGGGAGGTACGACACATCGTTGTTGAGGAGTTCGTGCTTGTCTCGAGGACGGTTGGCTTGGTTGGCTCACGATCGTCCATTACGTTCGATCGATCATTTGTCGTGCGGGTGGCCGCAGGTCTTGCACTTCTTTGAAAACGCCTTGGCGACGAACTGCCGGCACTCGCAGGAGACGCACGCGTCCTTCTTATTGCGGTCGCGGATGCCCGCGGCGTCGAACTTGGCCACGTCCTCCATCGCGTTCTCGATGGCGTCGTACAGGCATTGGGCCGCGCGCGGCTGCGGCACGGCGCCGTTCAGGATCTCCTCGGGCGTCAGCTTCTGGCCGTAGAAATTGCTGTTCATCTCGGACCGGCACGTGATGAGCGCGCCATGCAGCGAGATGCCCACGAACAGCCCGCGGCTGTGCGAGTAGCTAAAGTTCGCATTGAAGCCCCCGCGGCTCGCAGCAGCCTGGGCGTTTGCTTCGCGTCCGTAGGGTCCCACTGCCAGGCTGAGGCCGCCGCCGACATTCACTTGCGTCCTGTGGAACACCTTCACGGCGTTCTTCGAGCCCAGGATGATCATGAACTCGACGATCTCGCCGCCGGCCTCCAGTCCGCCGCCAATACCCGCTGTCCCGATCGCCGACGGCGCCGACCACGTTCCATCGTCCAGCTTGGCGATTACGATGCCTGTGCCAACCTTGGCGGTGATGAGCAGCCCGGCCTTGATGACCGTGAGGAACGCCAGGCCGTGCGCCTTCTTAAGGAAGCTCACGGGGATGTACCGGTCGCTGTCGGCGCCAAAGTCCGCTCGAAAGAAATTGCCGATGATGTCGGCCGCATTACGACACTCCTTCTCCAAAGAGCCGCTGTAAGGCATGTGCAGTCGCGTCTTCGCCTCGTGCGGGTTCTCCTTGTGGCAGTTGGCGTACTGGGTGTTGAGTCCGTCCTGGAAGTACTGCAGGATCGGCGCGCAGATCGTGCACACGCGCTGCGGGTGCGCCGGATCGTAGTCCTTCAAGTCGCCTGCCACTTGCTCAGGTGAGATGAGCATCTTGGCCGGCGAACAGCTGTGGCATACGCTCGCACCGCACTTCCTGCACCGGTGACGGCGGCGCTTGAGGTCGAACATCTCGCTGCAGATCGAGCACGTCGGATTGTCCGCGTACCGGTTCAGCACGAATCGCGACGCCGGGTTGCTCGACGTGCTGTTGCGCTGGCCGTCTTCGTCACTGCTCGTGCTGTTGCGGACGTCCGAGGTCGAAAATGGTCGCCGGCTGCCGGATGAGCGGTCCCGGAGTGGCGGGTTTGTACCAGCGGCCGAGGTCAGCACTGCATTAGAAGACGACGGGCGTGGGCCTTTGCTGGATGATGACTTGCCACCGCCACCACTACTACCGCCGTTCTTTATCTTATGGTGCACCTTGATGAGCTTCTTGCGCTTCTTGTCGTCTGGGATGAGGCGCACGAGCTGCGGGAGCATGTGCTCGAGCATTAAAGCGCTGCCGAAGTACGTCGTGAGTCGCTCGTAGAACACGCTGGCCTTCAACCCGCCCTGGCCGTACTGCTTGCAATCCTGCTTGAACGCGGCGACCACGTCGTCGTTGTTCCGGTTCGCGCCGCGCACGGCCGCGAGCATGCGCTTGTAGATCGAGCTCGCCTCGTCACCCGTGGCTGCAGGGGGCACCACGAGCTCCGCCTTCGATTTGCCCTCATCTGCAGAGGACGCCGGGTCGTCCGCTGAGGCCGCCTGGCCCTTGCT
This sequence comes from Globisporangium alternatum, assembly GCA_023334315.1. Taxonomy (NCBI): domain Eukaryota; phylum Oomycota; class Peronosporomycetes; order Pythiales; family Pythiaceae; genus Globisporangium; species Globisporangium alternatum. Next base: position 6,433 of record JAASGT010000198.1, on the reverse strand, counting down.
CTTGCTCTTGTCGCCGTCCTTCTTCTTCTTCTGGGCCTTCTTGGCCGCCTTGAGCTCCTTCATCTTCTTGCGCTGCTGCTCGTCCTTGGCGCTTGCGCTCGCGGCCAGCGTCGGTACAGCCGCATCCAGGAAGCGCGCGCCGCACTGCGCGCAGAAGCGCATCTCGCGCGCGGGCACCACGCCGCACGCCGCGCACGCCTGCGTCATCGCCACCGCTCGTCCGATGATGGTGATGCTGGGACCTTCCTTCCTTCTTTCCCTTCGTTCCAGGCAGTCAGTTTACATTTTTAGCATGTTGTTTATAATCTGGTTATGCATATAATACCCTATATCTTATATAGTAAAGCAAATAACAAATTTACCCTGTAGTACATATTTGTATATAAAGTACGAAATTGTCAACTCATCGAAGTGAAAAAGTGAACAAGTCAAAATGGCGAACGTGGTGCTCGTGACGGGCGGGAGCAAGGGCATCGGCTTCGCGATCGCGCAGCAGCTGCACCGCAACGGATGGAAAGTGGCGATCACGTCGCGCGACCTCGAGCGCGCGCAGCAGGCGGCCGGCCGTATCGCGCCTGAAGGCGTGCTCGCGCTCGCGTACCACGCGCCGCTTCGACCAGCAGATCCACCGAGTGCTTCAACAGCTTCGACAGCAGATGCGAGCCAAGTGGTGGCGCACGTCGCCAAGGAGCTCGGCACCATCACTGCACTTGTGAACGCGGCCGGCATCTCGCGCGACAGTCTGCTGCTCCGCCTGAAGGAGAGCGAGCTGGATGAGCTGCTGCTAACCAACCTCGTGGGGCCGATCCAGATGAGCAAGGCCGTCGCCAAGAGCATGATGCAGCAGCGCAAAGGTGGGTGCTGTGCATGTGTATGTGTGCAGCTGACAGCTGGGCTTGTGCGCTTCTGACGCTCGCGTGGACTGACTGGTAAATGTATAGGAAGCATCATCAACATCGGCAGTGTGGTTGGCGCTGCGGGCAACGTCGGTCAGACCGCGTACAGTGCGTCCAAATCGGGGCTCGTGGGCGTGACCAAGTCGCTCGCGAAAGAGCTGGGCAGCAGGAACATTCGCGTGAACCTGGTCGAGCCGGGCTTCATTCAGACCGACATGACTGCTGCGATGACGGACGCGGCGAGAGAGCGTGTCGTGCCCAACATCCCGCTCGCAAGGCTCGGGTCGCCGGATGAAATCGCGAAGCTCGTGGCCTTCCTCGCGAGCGATGATGCGTCCTACATCACGGGTCAGTGCATCCGAATCGACGGCGGGTTGGTCATATAGAGAGATGATGAGGTTACGCTGGTAATCATCACCAAAGAAAAATACTCCTTCCATTCTCGAGTGAGCAAACAAGCTCTCTAAGGTTTGAGGTTCGAAGTGAACTGCGCTGATGGTCTGAACGATGATGGTGCGGCTTCTGCTGTTGGCACCTGCTGTATCCAACATAAATGCCCAACACAATGATGCGTGAGCTACAGCCATGCCAATATGGCAGGGACCACGCATCACAGATCAGAATTTCAAAACCTCACCTTGTCGACTGTGGGGCGAAAGGAGAGCACCGATGGGTGGGCAGTCGCTCGTCTCTGATGCGCGATCTGCGCTTCGTTGATCTCCTTGTTCAGCCACGCGATCACTGCGCATTCATCGATTTGGACAGGCGATGAGACAAAATGAACCAGGGCGACGTTGGTTGCAAGAACGCGGGTGAAGGTCGTACCTTGCTGGTTGGATGCCAACAGCTTGTTGCTGTCGTCAAGCTTTTGTTTCAGCTCGCTCACATTATCCTACAGAACATAAAGAAACGCCAAAACATATCAGCCGCTCGCAATGGTCTGCATGCAAACCACACACACCAACACATACCTTGAATGCCATGATCTCATCCTCCCGCTTGCGGATGTCATCTTTCGTGCTTTTCAGTTCTCTCAGCAGTTCATCTCGCTGTGCTTGCTTCTCGTCGAGAATCTGTCAAATAGAAGCATGGTTAACTGCTGTCGTCACGCACCATCCACCATCCCGATATCATACCTGCTCTTGCTGCTTAATGATCTTCGCCTTCATGCGCATCTTTGCTTTCAGCGTGCGGCTCTCGTTCTGGATGCGCTCGATGATCTCGTTTCCCTATTTCAAGTGATCAGAAACCACGAGCTGTCAGCTCTCCAACGCAGCTATCAGGGCTGAGTAAGCGTAACATGAATACAAAAGGAGCGTACCTTGTTGATCTCGGAGATGCTCAGCTCGAGCTTCTGCTGGAGCCGCGCATGGTTGTCTCGATACATCTTCAGCGACTCTTCCACCTCTTGCTTGTGAACCTGGGCGGCTTGCAGCAGATCCGACGTCTTCGCAATCACCTGCTCCTTGTCTGACGCCTGTTGCTGAAGCGCAGCGACGCGCATTTCCAGCTGGTTGATCTGCTTCTCCTGCTGGAACGCGCGCTGGTCCAAGTCTTTGTTCTGTATCCGAAGCGCTTGGAGCTCTTCGGCGAGCGCGGATTTCCCAGTGCCAAGATCCTTCGACTGCAGCTGCAGCTGCTCGATCTGCATCTCGTTCTGGTACTTTTGCTTCGTCAGCGCTTGAATGGACGCGTCGTTCGATTCCAGCGTCTGCCTCAGTGATTTGATCTACACGCGCAAGCAGAGATCTCAACAATCAGCCATAGGCTATGGGTCATGGCAACATACTAGCATATTTCTACCAATGCACACGTACCTCTTGCTCGTACTTCCGTGTCAGCAAATCCAACTTTTGGTCATACTCCTCGTCACGCTGCTTCAGTTCGGCTGCTGCTAGTTGACGCTACTCACACACACATAGCAATATGAAAGCCACCATTGCGTTAGAGCAATCTCACTATCAAGCACCGCACTTCAGCCAGCGGAAACAATGTACCTGAGCGTTCAGGTCGTCCGCGTATTTCATCTTCTCTCGCGAGATCGTCGACTCGGTCTGCTGCATCAGTGTGTCCAGCTGCTTCTGCAGAAACGCCTCGTTCTCCTGCGTTCTCTTGAGGTCCGACGAAGTTTGCTTCAGTGTGGAGCTCAGATAGCGCTTGTCGGCGTTGATCTGAGCGAGTCGCGCTGCGAGGTACGCCTTGATGGCGGCGTCGTCGCCAGGGAAGAACTGGAGCGACAGGTGCGTCAGGTGCTTGAACGGGTTCGTCTCCACAATGCTGAACACGGACTTGCCATCTGCGTCGCACGTGTTCAGCACGGCAAGATAGCTACAGCAACACAACACGTTAGATATACAGCAGCACTTCGCCAATGCATGGACGACAACTCACCTCAATGGGACTGGGCCTTGCGAGCGCGAGAGCGGATTCGCCACGTCCACGTCGCTCTTCACGCTCACAGCTGCGTCACTATTCGCCTCGCTCTCGTGCTGCGAGAGCGCCTTCTTGCTGTCTTTAAGGCAGCACTGCAGCAGCTCAATGAGGTTCGTTGGGAACGTGACAAAGTCCACGAGCAGCCGCTGCTGCTGCTTGAGCTCGTGGAACTCCTCTTCCGAGACGCTCCAGAGGTATAGAAAGTATGGATCCACGCCGTCGTCGTCCGTGATCTCGACGCGAAATACGCGCTCTTTCTGGTTCGTCACGCCGTTTTGCTGTACGTAGTAAATATACACAATCAGCAAACCATCCACACACGAACGAGTGAGTCTTTGCCGCGTTACGCCATCAATTGTGCGTGAGCCGTAGAGAACACAAGGGAGACGTACGCGCACGCCGTGGAGCAGACGAATGGTGAGCGGTTGCAACTTCTCCTCACGGTCCCCCGGGTACTGTACGAGCACCTGCAGCCGCCGGTCAAAGAGTGGCGCGTCGCGGTCGAACTGCTCCATTTTGGCTTTTGAATGCTGGAGCTTCTTTGATTTTTGAATTGTTGCCCGCGCGGAAAAGAGCGCCACCTTCGCGTCACATTCCCTCTTAACAAGAGTTAACTCAACTTAAATAATACCTCAGGAAGCATTATTCAGTTTGATTGACAACCAAAGCAAAAATGTAGCCATGTTGAGCTGTGGCTTGGAATGCCTTGACTGTAGTCATGGGCTCACCATTCTCCCGCTTTCATGTGGTAAAGGTGCATCAGCAAGGAACGTGGCAGACGTAAGATGCAGAACCATCCTCGAGATGGACGTGTGGAATATCAAAGTGACTAACAACACGGATGGAGAAAGAAGTGTTAACGAATCCTATCTTATGAAGCTATTACTATCATACAATAGCACATGGGGGTATCTGTCCACTTGGCTATCATAAATACTGTGATGTGCACGCTGAGGCTCCCCCTTCTGCATTGCGAAGCTCTGAACCTCGAGTTACTTGGGCACGACCGACAGCGGCTCTGGCGCAACACGGCTGCCGCCACCAACGATGTTGGCGCCGCGAGGTCCTGCCGCCACTGCACTCGGGCCTGCCATTGCGGTTCCTGGTCCATTTTTTGCGGACGAAATCTGATCGGGCGCCTGGGATCGCTGGCTCACGCCGTTGCGCGCCTGGCTGTTGCCCGTGTGGTTCCCTGTGCGCGGGTTCGTCGACTTGTTCTTGGACGTGATGGACTCCATCATCTGGTTGCGCAGCGAGATGACGACTGCGAAGGTCGAGAGCCAGTAGCACGCTAGGAGCGAGCCATGGGACGCGATCGTGCCTGCTCGCGAACCATTGACCAGGAACGTCGTTTGGTCGCCAAAGTTCTCCTCCGAGTACTCATAGGTGGCCGCACCCATGCCCACGTAGTGCGTGCCGCACACGGCGACACCCATGATGAGCGCGCTGCCGATACGCAGACTCTCGTACTGCGGCCAGAAGGTGAGCGCGCGAAAGAGGATCCAGAACGCGGCGTTCGCGGTCACGAACGCCACGACCGACGAGAGCACGATGATACCAGCGTCGAAGTGCATGATTGCGTTCGTGCGCTGCGCGAGCATGCCCAGGTAGTGCATGCCGAGCACGCCGACCGCGGCGAAGAAGCCGCCGATGCCAATGCGCCAGAGGCGGGAGAAGAGCGCAATGAACTTGAGCTTGCGCGCCACGTGGCCGCGCTTCATCATAGCCTCGAGTGTCATCTTCTGGAGGTCCTGGGCCAAGATCGCTTTGCGACGCGACTGCTCCATCTCGAGGAAGAACGGGTCCTCAGACGCGATCTTGAGCCCGATGAAGACGCCCAGCACGGGAAAGATGAGCGAGAGGATCGTGAAGCCCAACTCAAAGTTCACGATGAGCACGGAGCCGTCGTCGAGGCGCATGCCGAGCGCGTTCATGCCCGTGAAGTGCATGCACCAGATGCCGCAGCCGCCAAGCAAGAACGACGAGATCATGAGCAGCATGAGCTTTTTCCGCGCGGTCACTTGAACGCGCCATTGCTCCATGACCTGGATCGCTGCGAACACATGAGTAATCTATACGTTAGCGCCAGTCAACACCGGGCATTACATTTTAGGGCGAGTCACTATCGAGCGAGAACGTACTGCAGTAACTGCCTGTGACGGCGATGAGGTACGAGAGCGAGATCGTGTCGACCGACCAGTGCTGCGCGATCGAGTGCACCGCATTGGCACTCATCCTTGCTCAGTATCAGCTATACGCACGGGGCCGCGGTGAGGTGTCTGCCGGCAGGGCTCGGATTCCTTTCGCGGCTGGGTCAGTTTAGCGAAGTGAGAGAGAGCTACGCAAAGCAGTTAGTGGCAGACGAGTCAACATGTGAGTGGATCTGATCAGAACGCAAGGCCAGCCGAGCCCAATAGTCTTATACAAACCACAGAACGGAGTAACAAGACCAGCTTTCCAACGCAATGGTCCTACTTTCACTGACACCACGTGTCCCAAAACTTGGTGAAGTTCTCATCCTCCGCCCAGTGTTCTGACCACTTTCAGGCTCGCTCACTCGCGCCCAGCGCGAGTACTTATGAATAGCCGTCAATGACCAGGAACTTGGGACGGAGACTGAGCTGTCGACGCTAAGTTTGGCGATACAAACGCAACGAGTGACAGTGTCAGTCATGCGAGTCAACACCAGACAGAGATTGCTGGGAGAACTCTAGCAGCACTCGGTGTTCACCATCCATCAAAAGTCCATTGGCTTCGCATTACCTGCTATAGAATGAGATGTGGCCAACTACACGCAACACACATGGCTACACTCTGAATTGCGGACATAAGGAATCACTACACTCTTTTCATGCGAATATAAAATTCCTTATCTCCGTTCACTGCAGACTTAGCTGAGACTTCAACTTTGCGAGCAGCTCCAAACGACGCGTCACAGATCCATCATCATGCGTCACCTCACGCGCCATCATGGGCTGCTGCTGCTGCTACTGCACGTAGTGCTGTTGGTACAAATCCCCAGCGCGCATGCAGTCGAGACGCTCTTCGAGCACCGCTTCCGCTTCGAGCGCGCGGACGACGACGCGTTGTTCGCGAACGCGTCG